>DXKC01001091.1:0-13995 GCA_031170775.1 Cymbopogon citratus
CTACCGTGGGACCCACCTTGTACCCCCAGATTCAATACTAGAATTGGATCTCGATCCCACTATCCAAAACCTGCTGGAAAGAAGTTCCAACATGCGCACTCTTTTTGTGGTCACAAATGCTACTATTCATTGCATTTTCTTTACATAATCAGATAAAGAAAGCAATGTATACTCCTTGTACAGACACTTTTTTCATCTTATGTTCCACTCTTTCAATCTTTGATTATCTTCTAACCATATTGTTCCTGGTTAGGATGGCAGATATACCATTGTAACTGACAGGTGGCAAAGGTTCAGTGATGTGTTTGTGGATGAACCGACATTAGAACATATCGCTGCCTTTGCAGATGAGTTTTTGGTTCATGGTGTTGATGTGGAGGGCAAAAGGTGCAATTGTATTCCTTGTTATCAAGTTTTTCTTTTATTGATAGAAATTTATATTGCAACATTGACATGACCATCTGGGACAAAATTGCTTTGCAAGTTGTATATCCTATTATTCTGACATATATATGATGGACCAGTTTTTAGATAACGATTTGAAGTCCTGAAATTGTTATCTTTTTTGAGCTTTCTTATATAGATATCTATTTTGTCCTACCATTGAAATTAATCTGCTGCTCCCAAATAAAATCCTACTTCATATTCTCTCTCTCTTTTTTTTAGTATCAACAATAACAAAAAAAAAAATCCCAAACAATTTGGGTACATATAGTACCAACAAATGAAGTATAACATAAAAAGCATTAATAATTGTTATAGTACAAGGGGATCTAAAACCTAAGCTCCCTTGTTTGTAGTTTAATGTAGATTTTGATCTAATTCTCTGTTTGGATTGATCACTTTGTATTATCTAATTAATATCCATATTCATCCATGTTAAGTATTCTAACTCAGCGAAATTTCTTATCTTCTGAAATCTTGTTGGTAATCCTGCTCTTGCAGCGTGAAATTTGCTATTGTCCAGTTACCCTGATTCTATTTTAAGCTAGGATGTGAAACTTGTGAAACTTGCAGGTTAGGGATTGATGAGGAACTTGTGGAACTATTGGGGCATCATTCACCAGTGCGTACAAACTTCAAATTTGGACTTCCAGTTTTCTTTTCTGGATCCTCCTTTCATTATTTATATATTTTTAATCCTTTTTACTGCATACTGTGATCTTTACTAATTTTACAGCTTATGCTATTGTATCAGCAAACTATACTAAAATAAGAAGCAAAGAATTGCCCCTGTATTCTTTTTTTATAGAAAGCATCTTGTGATGGTGATTATTATTTCAAAAGCAATAAACTAACTTGACTGTGGTCACATTTTAAAGATCTCTTTAGTCTTTCTACAGGTCTCGTTCTAGTCAAATCAAAGACTAGTTGATTAGCCATCTTTCCATGCTTATTTCTGTTGATATCAAAACTATCATGCGTTATAACTTGTGAAGATTATCAACAAATGAAATTTTAATATCTCTCTCTGCAGATATCTTTGTGTTTTTGTTCCTGTTTCTAAGCTCACAGCTGTTTCTTTGACTCTGTAGATTCCAGTAACTTATGGTGGGGGTGTGTCAACAATGGATGACCTAGAGAGAATAAAGAAAGCTGGCAAATGTCGAGTAGATGTAACTGTTGGGAGTGCTCTAGATATATTTGGAGGAGACTTGCCCTACAAAGATGTTGTCCTATGGCACAAGAAGCAATGTATGGTTGGTCAAGTATGAAGGAACATTTTGTATTGATCAGCCAGTTTATGTGGTTCAACCTTAGACACAAAGTATACTTTCTAAACATTCTGTTGCAAATAATCCAGTTGGTCTACAGTGAATACTTGCATTCTAGTTTCTACATTCTTCATTTTAGAAAAAAAAAAGGGTAGCAGGGTAGTGCCAATTATAGCTATTTTTCTTAAATCGTTGGATTTATTTAATGTTGATGCTAACTCTACTGATTCTTTATTCTCTTCTACCATTCACACTCTCATATTAAATTCAAAATTTTGAATCCAAAACATAGGACTTGTTTGGAACCACTTGTCTGCGAATGGATTTTATGCTTATCAAGATTTAAGATTTTTTTTTGGTAGTGCAATCCGACGAAGAATTTGGGTATTTGACAATCTTATTCCATATGGATTTGCTATACCTGATTTTTATTTGACCTATTCGATTTCTTTTACGAAGACGTTTCTGAAAATTTGCACCAAACAGTTTGAATGGTAAAATTGCCTATGGGTCTCTAGGGGCAAATTAACAGTTTGATTTTAGTTTGATGGCTGCCGAACAAAAATTTCACACTCTTTATGCACGTCTTGTGTGCTTGGAGTCTGGACTTGATACAACAAGCTGATATTGTTCTTTATTTTTATTCGGTTGTATCGTTGCCGTTTCTGGTGCCTTGTCGTTCCGTGCTGCAAACTGCTCTCTCGTCCTTGCCAAATAGCAATACGTGATGCCTCACAAACACAACCAACCATCCAACTACGCTGTAGATATTAGCAGCAACTAACGAGCTGAGGTTTAACAACTAACGTGAGGCCCCTGATTATTACCATGGAAACTTGCAGTAAACAATTGATCACTCTGAAAGCCTTATTACATTTGTTTGTAGAGTCAACAGGATTGAAGGTTAATTACTGTCAATCAGTCATGGTACTAATCAACACCCAAGAAGAGAGATTGCGGCATCTGGCAAGGACTTTTAACTATGAAAAAGGCCGTCTCCCTTCGAAACTTTTCTGAATCAATCAAGCAGGACAGCTAGAATCGACAAACTCTATGTTTTCAGCATTGCCAACTTTCTGCATGAGCACTTTGACCAGCATCAGCCTGCCAAATGCCAACGCAAGGAGTGATCCTCTCACCCAACTCTCATGTGCCACCGCAACGCCGCCACCGGTGCCGTGGCGTGTATGTGGTCTGTGGACGGGCGCCCTCCAAAGCCTCTTCAGTCTTCACGACCGCTCCTCTGTACTGTGCCCTGCGATACATGAGGCAGCCACATTAACCAACAGTTAAAATTCAATTCCTCCGATGCAGGACTGCATGCATGCAGACTTGCAGAGTATAATCATATCAGCAACTGTTAAAACTTTTAGGTTTGGGTAGTCTAGATGAAAGTTCTTGCTGCGTTACATTTTTGCTTGTTGAAAAAAAATAAAAAAAAAGAATTTTTGCCCCCGGTAGCAGTTGCTGATTTCAAAAGCAAGTTCAATGTCACACACACAAAAAATCTCCTATGGATGACTGGGAATTTGGATCTGCTATTTGTTCTTTCCTTCTGCTCAATTTTAGAGAAAAGCACTAATAGGTTGAGGCTATGATCAAACCAATCTTTGAAGCGTGGAGCATTTGGCAACATTTTAAACTGACAACGACATCTTCTTGTTTCAAATTCATGGGAAGCTACGCTCCTGGACGGCAGGTACAGAACCAACATCAACATCATTGTCAAATGTATCAAGGAAATAGAAACAAAAAACTTTGAAGCTGGCCAAACACAAACAGGTTGAGGCTGTGATCAAACCAATCTTTGAATCGTGCAGTGGAGCATTTGCATAAGTGCCCAACATGAAGCAGACAACATTTTAAACTGACAACGATTTCTTGTTGTTAATTTCATTTCAAATTCAGGCGTGAGAGTATGGGAAGCTACGCCCCTGGACGGCACGGCGTGTAAAGAACAGGACACCAAACATCATTTTCAAGTGACAAGGCCAATAATTTCAAAATATGAATCCAAAGAATGTTTCAAAGTATTAACCGAAAGGAGGTAGTATCTAGACCAAGAGGCACTGTCTAGCAAAAATGCATTTGAAGAGCTTTGAATTCGACTCAGTTTTGCAGTAAGCCGGGCTGATAAGTTCAAGCGAACGGGACAGTGACCTGTCCAGATGCCGTGAATCCTCCTCCGCCGTACATATATTACGGTAACTTTGATGCGTGCCTGTTTGGCTCTGAATCCACGTATCGAGTGCTATAAAAACCAGTGCCCGGGGTCCAGTGTGCTCATCAGCAATCCAGAGCTCTTCTTCTGCTTCCTGCTTTGAGATTCATCAGTTCCAAGCAAGCAAAGCTAAGGCTAATCTCGAGGATGTCTTGCAGCTGCGGATCAAGCTGCAACTGCGGCTCAAGCTGCAATTGCAGGTAATAAGGCTGCTTCTTTTTCTTGTCCTCTGTGGATTGTACTGTACGTGATGATTAACATGTGAAGAGACTTGGCTTTTATTTGCAGCAAGATGTACCCTGACCTGGAGGAGAAGAGCAGCGGCGCCGCTCAGGCAAGCGTCGTCGTCCTCGGCGTTGCCCCTGAGAAGAAGGCGGCGCAGTTCGAGGCGGCGGCCGAGTCCGGCGAGGCTGCCGATGGCTGCAGCTGTGGCAACGGCTGCAAGTGCAACCCCTGCAACTGCTGATCCTACCCTACAGATCGTTATCTGCAGAGGGGTGGGGTGCCCGGTGCATGCCTGTCTGTGTTGCTTTTGCTTGTGCTTGTGGTTGTCAAGAATAAAGGATGAGCCATTGTCGTCTGGTCAGGCTCTCCAGCATGCATGCGCCTGCCCCTCTGCTTGTACTGCTTGTGTTGGTGTCCATGGTGATCGTATATCATCGTTACAAGTTGCATGCATACTTCTCTGATCTGATCTCTGTGGGTCAGTGTGTGTACGTGTGGCTGTGTCTCTGTAAGACTGTAACGATCGATCGATCGGTTCAGAGTCATGAATATATTGGTTTGCTATAAGCCTGATTTGTTTTTCCTTTTAATTCTAAAAGTATTGTTTTTACTATATGCATTGCGATGTTAAATTATAAAGAAATTATGTATCTCGAATATAAATTAGAATCACGACTTTTCATTTTGACAAAAAGAAAATCATTTTCGCCACTTTCTTTGAAAGTTACGTTGCACATAACTTATTATGTGCCAAATTATTACTAGAACTTTTCAGTATAAATTTTCTTTTTTTAAAAAAAATTCTAACTTTCAGTTTTTTCATGAACGTGCTTGAGAAGTGGACGACACACTTCAAACACTCAAAAATTAGGATTGTGCTTACATATGTTTAGGACGACGTCCCCATGGCATCTCAAATAGCTAGCGAAATGTATTTTTTTTTCTACTATCTTTAGGACTTAGGAGAGTGATGATAAAAGGTGAGAACTCGCTGGTGCCTAGCAAACTGCCACACTCGGACGTTTCCGAATAAACTTTGTGTCTGCCTCTCTCCTTGTATGTATGTGCTTCTCTTTTTTTTATTCTATCATGTTCCTGACAATTTGGTGCAGGCCATTCGATCAGTAGATTGGTCACATATGTTAGTTAATTCGGTTTTATCGTTGCCGTTGCTTCTGGTGCCTTGTCATCCCGTTCTGCAAAATGGTCGCTTCCTACCGTCGCCTGCTGCTTCTCGCAGCAGTCCATCTCATCAGACCCGTGCTCTGCTTTGCCCTCCGAGATCGATCGATATGCTGTGTTGCTGTTCTTGGTCTCTGTCCTTGCCCCACAGCAACATGTAAAGCCCCAGGATCACAAGCACGCCTCCAATCACGCTTCCAGCGTAGAGATGTTCGCCCAAGACGACGTAGGCGAGGATGGCCACCATGACGGTGAGGAGGGGGTTGAACATGGTCACAAACACGGGGCCTTTCTTCTTGTTGCACCACAGCTGAATCATCACAGTCAACCCATTGCAGGCGATTGCCTATATATGAAAACAAGTCTGCACATCAGTCTGCAGTTCATTCAGCTAGCACTCTCAACTTCTCAAGAATATACTTATAATTTTGTGAAGGACTAAGTACCTACATACCGTGTACACGATGCACCAGAAGTTGAGGCCGAAGAAGCCAATGAGCCAATCTTGGACGTCGCGCTGCATGAACGCCGCGAAAACCGCCGACTGCAGGCCTCCAACCAGGGACATCCATGCTGTGAGCGAGAGCTTGGCTGGGTACCTCTTTATAGACGATGCCTGTGCCACCATAATGAGAAATGAAGCTCCTATTAGTTAGAGTACTTGTTGCTTATTGCTGTACACTTGTACTAGAGTAAACTGCTGGCCGAAGAGGGTAGGCGGCACCTGCAAGACGATCCAGATTGACCAGCAGATGCAGCTTGCCAGCGCGAGGAGCGACCCTTTCACCCAGCTCTCATGTGCCACCACATGATCAACGCCGCCGCCGGTGCCGGTGCCGTGTATGTGAATGGGCGCCCTCCACAGCTTCTTCATCGTCGCTCCTCTGTAAAGGCTCATGGTGGTCGCCCCGGCCAACGACACCATGGTCCCTGCGATCTTCGCGATCCCTCTCAGGGTCTTCACGTCTACAATCTCCATCCTGATCGATGAACATGAGCAATAATTCTTGTGATTTTGCATGCATATATATATTGAAATTCCTGCACGACTGCATCTCTGCATGCACACTACTACAGATTTAAACAAAGGTGACGGCACCATCACCCGTCAGAAACAACTTTATACAGACAAGCTTAGGTCAGGTCACCTGAGGACGATGGCGACGACGAATGTGATTGAGGCCACTGTGTTTATCATGGAGGTGACAAAAGTTGGGGATGTGTACTTCAAGCTTGAGAAGTACATGTTCAGAGTTAAGCTCCCCCTGCACATGTTTTTCCTACTACTTTTTAAAACATGTGGAGAGAAAAATACAACTGAGAAACAGGAAAACCAGATATCATTCATGCTTGCCTGCTCTTATATATCCTTACCCCAGAAGCGACAGTACGAATATCTCTAGGAACAGCATGAGTGTCATTTTAGGCCTCAACTTCCTGCACAAGATGAGAAAAAAGAAGACATCAAACAGATAATCATGCATGATCGAGTTTAATTTGTCGAATAATCTGGATAAATTGCTAGCAAATATATATACTTCTCGTAGAAGTAGGCGAATGGGCACAGGATGCAGGCGGCGAGGAGGTAGCGGTAGGTGACGTAGACGTAGGGGTTGAGCCCCCTGTTGAAGGCGGCCTCGGTGATGAAGTACATGAGCGTGAAGAAGAGCTGCGCCAGGATCATCAGAGCGTGAGGCATGTAGTACCTCATCATCATCGGAGCCACCAGAAGTGTCTCTGTGTCTCTCGACAAAAACTCAATCAGTCTGTGCTTATATATACACGTACGTGTGTGTACGCAGCACATGGAGAATTTGCACATCAAGTTTGTCTAAAATCAGTCATTTTCTTTCTAAAATAGCCTATCCCACCACCTCTCCCAATCTACCCCAATAGTTCATATGCTTGATTTTTTTTTTTAAAAAAATACATTATAGACATAAACCCTCACATCATCCTTATTACCCATACACTATCGTCCCTACAACCGTAGACACAACCTATCTCTATGAGCGCCACCGAAAAATCGAATTGCTAGTTCTCAGTTGACAATTACAAAGTCACTACATACACCTTATTTGCGGTATGTCAGTGAATCTAAAATAAATCCAGAAAATATAAGCACTTATATATGTAAGTTCAACCCAAATTCCAATAAAAAAACTAATCCACAGATCTAGTCTTAATTTATGGTCCTTGTGCTTTGTCCACCACACATCTATATACACGGCGAGCTGGAACCCCCGTGCTTAGCGCGGATGAAGCCATGACTTTTTGGCATGCAAAATCAAATAAAGACTGCCTCATAAATAATTTAGCAAAAAACCTCTGATATTTACTTGAAAGGTAAAAGAACAAAAAACAAATTATAGATCTATATAGTGGTATAGTGAGACGAACAATTCAATGTTGAACTATAGTAGACATATCACCAGGTTTAAAGATCTTCTATAGTCATGTATATATGCTCTCTATCTTCACATACCCATATCTAATAAAAAATGCCGGCCCTGTCTGCCACTGCACAAAAAGTGCCCACAGTTGCTCTCTTGTGCATTTCCTCCCTTTAATAGTATTCAGCACCTAGAGTTTACAGTGGAGCGTCCACTTTACTGACCCTTTTTGTTATGCTCTCTTTACTGCATGATGCTCTTTATTTGTGGCCGCTGATTTGCTTTTTACTCTATATTTGGATTAATCCAGGGTGCCATATGCACCAATATGGTTCGCGCACCTTCTTGTTTTTTTATTCCCCCCGTTGCTTCCACTACAACAGGTGCCTCACTCGCCACTCAGATGCCTGCACACATACTTTTCGAATCCAGGCCTCGTTCTCTTTGCAACTTTCTACGACCTGTGCTACTGTAGCACTTTCGTTTGTTTGTGACAATTAGTATACAATTATGGAATAATTAGACTCAAAAGATTCTTTTTGCAAATTAGAGACAAACTGTGTAAGAGCATCTCCACCTGTTTGTTAAACTTTGTTCCTATCCTTAAAATTATGGCAAAACATAAAAAAAACTCTCTCCAACAGTTTCCTAAAAGCCTTTCCTATTTTTAGAAGCTGCGCAAAAATTGTCTCCGAGCGCGTAAATACCCGCGCGCGGATCCACTCCCGATAGAAGCTGCGCAAAAAAATTAGTGGCTGATGTTATCTGCATGCCGGCGTTGCTATTTCGCGGTCGCCCGCCAGGACGCTTCGCAGCGGTCGATCTCCGACCGGCCACCTTTCCTTTTCAGGAAACAAGCAGTTACCAAATACGGATACGGTATACTGAGCGTGTGCGCACGCGTCTTACTCGTTGCGCTGTCATCCTGACACCGAGTTCTCTTTAATTTTTTTCCACCGAGTTCTCTTTCACTTTTTCTTTTCCCGCGTGACAACATAATTAATTAAATGCGTGTTGTGTTTGTCATTATCCTTTTTGCGAAACAGTTGACATTTTCTTTTAACTTAGAAATTGTGTGTCACATGGCAACTTCGAGAGATAACTTAACAATGCTAACTCATCGAAATTTATGTAACAATACTAACTTATATTGCAATAGTTATTTTTAGGTTTTTGCACACATTTTTCATTTTCTTTAAGTTGTTTTAGCAATTTTGTTTTCTCTTTTTTGAACCATAATCATTCGGGACATGTGAATAGGGATAAAAGGGTGGGGGAGTAAAATAAAAGTAACTTTTACAGTCTATAAGAGCGTCATAAGAGAAAAAATCTCATAAAATAATTAATCCAAACTTTGAAATATTACAGGGGATAAGTTTCAAGAGTCAACAAGTATTATAATCTGAGCATAAGCAAAATTATCGCACTAAAAATACATCTCTCTTCAACTTGAAATATCTGCAAAAAAATTTCTATCAAAAATAACACAAAAAACAAAGGGGAAGATTTAGTTATGATCTACAAGTTCACAATAACTAAGTAATGAGATCACAACTTAGCAACTTATCAAGTACAACTTAGCAACCAACTTATATAGTATTAGCAACAAAGTTATCAAGTATAACTTAGCAACCAAGTTATCAAGTACAACTTAGCAACCAAGTTATCAAGTACAACTTAAACTAAGTTATCAAGTAGAACTTAGCATCTAAACTTATCAAGTAGAACTTAGTTTTAGTTATGCAAAACAAAGTCACAAAAACTAAATAATAAGTTCACAGCTTAGCAACTAACTTATCTAGTACTAGCAACCAAGTTATCAAGTATAACTTAGCAACCAAGTTATCAAGTACAACTTAGGTGCTAACTTACGATGTTAGTGATTTGACAACCTAATATATCATTTACGACTGCGAACTTAGCATAACTTATACACCACTAACTTAACATAGTATATCATTTACGATATAGGTGTTAAACAACATAACTTAGCATGTGAACTTACATATGTGTTTAAAAGTAGTAAGTGACACAGTAAACTAACTTATAGACCATTAACTTGTGTTAGTTAAGTACCGTACATATTTTAAAAAGTTAGAGATATAACTCGGTGTGATAACTTATTGCACGGAGACAAGAGAGCAGTACCTTGCGACAGAGCTCCAAATCCAATCCCGCCGGCGAGATACACTGAGAACACGACGCGGGGGGGAGATGGAGAGCAGATGCAGCACCGGAGCAGGGACCTTCTCCAACCAGCTGCGCGAGGAAAAGGGAAAGCGAAACGGACGGAAGAGGATTTGGGAGCGGCGCCGCACTGTTTAAAATTTGGACCTATGCGGCGTGCGGGAGCCGGAAAGGGAAGGGCCACGTGACCGCGTCACGCCAAAAACGAGCAGCGCGCGTCGACCACGGAAAGCCGAACGCGCGGTCGACCGTAAAGATGGAATTGCGGTCAACTTGCACGAGGTATTATTATTTCCTGCGCATGCAGTAGTGTTAGTGTTGGGCCGCCGATTGTTCCTTCACTAAGGCTATACGTACAGCCCACAAGCGTGTAGGCGTGTAGCACGGCCCGACGAGGGCATTTCAAGGTGTGTAGCCTCTTTTTTTTTTCCAAAGGAAGTAGCCTCTTATTGTTTGTTAGAGGAAGACGTGAGGTGAATGCTTACAGATTAACTGGTTAAAGGATACTCCTAGATAAGAGAGGGGGGAAGATGAAAGGTTGCTATCTAAGGACCTTTTAATTATTATAGTCTTAAATATAATCTAGCCAATCAAATCTTCTATCAATCTATCTATATCTCTTATAAGAATAAACCCCACTAGCTATTTCCCTCACCATAAAAAGTGTCCACATCAGCGTCCACTCAACATCCCACTAGCACATTCTATCTCGCCATGCAAATCGTCCAAGTCATCATCCACTAATACATCCAACTAACACATGCAATTATATTTCATTCAAGCCATTCACATTAGCAAACCACATCAAAATGCTAAAAATCTCCACCAACACATATTATGATACTTATTCAATCATATTAGTAAATATAAGTAGTATAATTTCACCAGAGATTCCCATAGCAACGCGCGGGGTATTCTCCTAGTTCATTCTATACTCATGGGCAGGAAATTTGTTAACCAAAATCAACAATAATTGTACAAACTGCAACTTGGTTGAAAATGATGTTCATTTGGTTTTCCATTGCAACTTTGCAAGAGTAGTTTGGTTCGCTGCCAAAACTCCTTCGCACACTTCTATGCTTCCATTTGAAAAAGAACGACTACAGGAGACTTTGGCGACGATCATCAATACAAACGATACGTATGTTGATCTGATGATAACAATGACTATTCTTTGGTACATTTAGAAAGCTAGAAATGATGTTTGATTCCACCAGAAAAATGTTCTGTTCTATAGGTATTTCATGTGGTAGAGGCGAACATTAAAGTCTCATCTAGCTATCTGTATGCGTGAATGAGAAACATTAGGAGGGGCTAGGAATGTGCCAAATGGTGAAAAATCAACTATTAGATGTGGGCACAAAGACAATGAACAAGAGCTAGCTATTCCGACAAGATGAATTCAAGCTAGGTCAGCATGCTTAGCAGCTGAACCATCTGCAGGCTTCTAATCTTGCACTTTGGAGCAAAGTGCTATTCTAATGCTTCTACAACCCTAGACAAAGATAGGGCTAGTCAAAGAAAACCACTAAAGCAGGCTTAGGGATCTTCATCATCAATCCGACACATCATCATTCATAAAACTCAGGTTAAGCAGAGCACTTCGGTGCTGATAGCAAAGGATCTAGCCCTTGTTTCAGCTGCTACAGTAATTAAATTTCTCAACATTATTGAGATCTTCCTAAAGGATAGCTAAGTAGTTAATTTTCTTCAATGGTTGCGATCTTGGCTCACCACATTGGAGTATCAAACCCTTCACATAAAGGTTTCTCAATGATGTATCTAATGGAAGAGTTCATGTTCTCAAGATTGCGAGGAACTCATCAAATAGTACAACTCATATGCTAGCTACTCAAGCATTCGGGCATGCTAATGAGAAATCCAACCATTTCAACACAAATCGTTCCAACATGAGACATGTAAGAGGCTGCCCTTTGTTGATAGAGGTACAATATGTAACTTGGAACGTCTTTTTTACCTTGTAAATGTGGTTTCTCGTCAGAAAAAGGGCACCGTGATGCCTCTCATGGCGATGTTCGCATCCAAGGTGGCTCCACTGATGTTGTGCCATTCATGGGCACGGTGGTGTTATGGGCGTTCTTTCTGATTTCCTACCAGGTTGCTCCATTATGGTGTAAAGTTGCACACTGGATCTGTTGCACAAGATACTATGTTTTTATATTATGGCATTGCATCATTTATAATCCACAATAAAGTTAAATATGCCCTTAAGGGGGCATGTGCCCCCATACTACACTACACACATATCCTAGGCTAGCCGAGAGACCCTCGTCCGCCCTGGCCATGACCTTCGGCGTCACCTGTGGGCATGTACAGTACAAGTCGGCAACCGCATGCGATGTAGATCTGTGTCGCTTTCATGAACCATGACGCTCAGCAAAGACGCACTTCACCCTGATGTTGTTTCGCTTCCTTGGTTACTAGAGTTGGCGCCACCTAATGCTACATGGTGCTCAAGCCGATCTCTTCTTGTGGCTTTAAGGGCTCTGTCGGTTGAGAGACGAAGCCGCATATCGTCTAGCGGCTTGGTTGCTCGCTTCAGGAACCGTCGCCATGAGTTGTCGCTAGGCGTGTCTACAACGTTTCTCATTGGTTTGATGCTTCAATTCAGATGTGGTAGCCTGTTGTTCGGTAAATTAAGACCAAACACGTTACGAGGTAACGAGGTATTTGGTGGTGGTTACCTTATTTTTAGCACAAACATGCTCGACCGTCACAACAAACACGTACTTTGACAAGTTACGGTTCTTCATTTGAATGATCAGTGATAGATGTTGCCATATATATAGCTATCAAACGACTAAAAAATGACATACAATACTGACATTTTTTTAGTATCTTGGATGGGTGGATGTATTTGCCTTGTGCGGATTCGGAATCAACGAGACGAATATATCTATCGATCCAAGATACTTCAAAAATAAAGTCATACTATCAAACTCAATTTACGGAGGCGAATATGTCCAACTACTTGTATACACCGTACTACTACCTCCATTGCAAAAAGAACGCAATCATTGATTTTCAAGAAGTCAAACGATTTTAACTCTAAGGGCTCCTTTGGTTCACAGGGTAGGCACAGGAAATTTACAGGATTGGCTTTCCTAAGGAAATATTCCTTTCCTTGCCTTTGGTTCACAGAAAGCATGGTAGGAAAATCCATAGGAATACTGTAGGTACCCTATGATTTCATAGGAATTTTACTGGAAAAAAAACATCTACTTAGACCTCTTTGTTTTGCTGGCTTCTGCGTAGGATCGATGTAAAAAGGACTGTTGGCCTGTTGATGTGGACTGTTGGAGCATGTTGAGGCCTCCAGCCACACACGTTCAGACCATTATTAAATCAATGATGTGGATTATGCACATCCTAACATTCCTATTCCTATGAATTTCCCATGAGTATCCAAACGTATTCCTATAGTTTTCAATCCCATAGTTTTACCGTTGCAATCCTATAAAATTCCTATCCTTTTCCTATTCCTAAATTTTGCAATCCTCCATGCCAAAGGGGGCCTAACTAAAATTATACAATAAACTAATAATATTTATAATATAAAATAAGTATCGATAGATTAATAACGAAATATATTTTTATAATAAACCTTGATAACTCGTTATAGTTGTATTCTTTGTGGGACGGATGGAATATTAACTTTTGGTCGGCGGCTGGGCCAGCCTCGTGTTTTCTTGCTGCCTTCGTAATTTTACTGGTGTGTGCGGTGGCCCACTCGGACAAGGTTGGGCTGGCGGGCACGCAATTTGAATTTTATTTCAAAAAGAGAGCGCCGCGCAGCACTCGTACAAGGTTGTTGCCACATTGCTAATCACACATCCGTAAATTGGAATTGGAATGCAAACAGTACTGAAACAGTCGCCCTGGAGGGATGTCGCCGTACAGGCCAAGCTCGGAAAACCATACGTCTCCGGCGCCTGCGAGTTGAGGACGAAGTCGTCTCCTTCCATGGCAACAGCGAAGGTTGCATATGCAATCAAAGAATCGACAAACCAGAGCAGAAAAATCACAACACAAATCATGGCCGCTCGCCCCC
>DXKC01001093.1:0-17526 GCA_031170775.1 Cymbopogon citratus
GCGTGCTCTTGGCAGATACGAATGGCCTGGCGTGCATCGGCGCCATGCCCAGTGGTCATCTGGCCTTCGCAAGTTGGTGGAGCAAGATCTTGGTCCTCGTCAACCCGATCACGGGCGCCCGGCAGAGCGTGCAGCTGGAGGAACCACGTCGGAGTCTAGTTCTGGCAGCCGGCGGCGATGACTCCTTCATCTCCGTCGGCACCGATGAGCTCACACTCTGGCAGCGGGCTGGCGGCGGCGGCGAGTGGTCCAGGTGGACGGTACCGCACGGGACCGTCAACATCATATCGGCGGCCATCTGCAGAGGCTGCTTCTACATACTGGACGACGACGGGTACGTGTCCGTGATCGACGTCGCTGCGCCACCGCCGCTTCGCATGGAGAAGCTCCCGGTGGCGAGCCTGTTTGACGACGGTGACCACGGCGTGGCCTCTCCGGCGGTCCTCAACCCCGCCACGAAGGGCCACCTGCTCGAGTCCGACGGGGAGGTCCTCTTCGTCCGGCCGGTGCTTGCGTTCACGACGGACCAAGTCGGTGCCGGCGGCGGGGCAACGTTCTGCAACCATGACGCCTCCGTGTTCATCGCCATCCTTGGCTTCGAGGTGTACAGGCTGGACTTGAAGGACAGACGCTGGGCAAAGGTGGAGAAGCTGTCAGGCGACCGGGCGATCTTCGTGAGCCCCGGATCGTCATTCGTGGTGCGCTCCTCGGAGACGGCGGGCTGCAGGAGCAACTGCATCTACTTCGTCGGCAACAGATGGTACTGCTCCTTGTGCAACAGGGACGCCGGCAAAGCCTGGGGTGTGTACTCCATGGAAGACCGGGAGGTGTTGTTTGAGCATGCTGTGACCGAGCCAGGACCATGCTCAGCGGCGACGTGGTTCTTACCTCGTGTAGCCTAAGGGCATGCATAATGTAACAAATACGTACATGGAGGATGAACTGCCATATCTATCAAATTAAAGTATCTTCCAATAACCCACTGCACTCAGAAGCCCAAATCTCCCATTAAATGTGTAATGATGTTTAGGCCTTGTTCGCTTATTCCGGTCTCGGTTTATTTCAGCTTATTTTTTCATAGAATACTATTGAATCAGCCGAAATAAGCCGGCTTTTCAGCTAGCAGAACATGCTAATCTCTAACCAAAAGTTGCATCAATATGTCATCTATCACTACCGGAGCGAAGAGATACGCCGAGTGTCCCTGATACTCGGCGAAGGCTTAAAAACACTCGGCGAAGGCTTCGCCAAGTGTAACACTCGGCGAAGAGGACTCGGTGAAAAAATGCTTGGCGAAGTGTACTTCGTCGATTGTCAACTCTCGACACTCGGTGAAGAGTTCGCCGAGTGTCTCTGACACTGCGAAGAAAAGTGCATGTCACGGCGGGTGCGCCGTTAACCGACAATTCGCCGAGTGTCGGTCGTGTGGGCACTCGGCGAAGTATCTAAATTTATTAATTTTTTTTAATTTTCTTCGCTGAGTGTCAGCCGCCTAGGCACTCGGCGAAGTATTTAATTTTTTTTTTCAATTTTCTTCACCGAGTGTCAGCCGTCTGGGCACTCGGCGAAGCATTTTTTTTTTCAATTTCTTCGCCGAGTGTCAGACCCCTGACACTCGGCGAAGAATTTCGCTATTTTGTTTTCTAAAAAAATGTCTCCCGGTGCCCTGGGTGCCCTGGATGTGGCACTCGGGGAAGAAATTTGCTTTTTTTTTAAAAAAAAAACTCTTCCTACGGTACAACAGAAGGTAACGAAACTGAATATGCAAAGGGTTGTTGATGTTTCTCCAGAACAATGCAAATCAGGCTATATTCAGATATGCAAGACTATAATGCTTACAAACTACGGATGTACAAATAGCAACTTCAAGACATGACAAACACAATCTGATTTTGAGCCAGAAGCATAATTAATGTGATGACGATACACACTCGCAGCAAGCTGTGCTATTTGCAGGTAACTAGAAATCCCAACCGTAAATTCAGAGCCTAGTTATTCATATCATCAACTCCACTCCTAGTCTTAAGTAATAGTGGCATAAAAGTATAGCCTTCAATTCAGAAATAATATACAGTGTAGTGGCAGTGAAACATGAAGTGACCAAATTAGCCTTCTATTATCCTATAACTTGCATAAGCTTTGAGATGTCATACAATGCCTGCAGCTAACCTAGAAGCGCCTTCACAAGCTAGAAATCAATTTGATAGATATCCACCTGTGATGCCGGCGACCCTCCGACATGGTTCGATGCCGCACCCGATTCATGTTGCAAAAAACAGATGAGATTGCATATTAGTGACAAGATAAAAATGGCAGGAGTAACAGATGGCCTGCAAACATGCATGATCTAAATTTTGCATCACTAAGCTGCATGGTAAAATAAGTAGCCATAGGATGTAAACAAATATTATGAAACTGCATACATAAGGCAACACAATTACATAAGCAGAGTTTCTGCCTGTCAATCCAATGGGAGAACAGGGGAAAGGGACCAAGTAGAGTTTCTGACCTGTCAACCTTGGCCTGATTGTATTGCTGGACTCTTTTCTTCTCAAATCCTCTCATATTCTCAGACTCTCTCTAGTTTGCAAACAAAAATCAAAGTTAATTAGTAGGCATGTATACATCCGTAATCATATTTATCAAGACTGTCTGTAACCATTTTCTGAATGCAAAATATACAAATACATATATTACATGAACTTCGAACGGTAGAGTTCTAATCAAATGTGAAGGCAAATGATGTTATATATTTTTAGTTATTCTACAAATAGCAATGTAATGGGATTTACAGACTAATGAAATTTGATTGGGTCTCTTGAGGAATCTGCACTATAGAATCAATAACTTTTCTTAGAAGAATTAAATCAATATATAACTAAAGTATAGGAAAAATGAATAAGTATAATGATCATGCAGATCAGTGTTGCATATGGCCTGATCGTTAGCTCTTCCACGCCGAGAAATTATATAGTAATCAAAATTTTAGCATTGCATATACAAACTGCAAGATGGAGACACCTAGTTCAGTTTGTGATTGACAAACATTAGTGTTGTAGCCTGCAAAACACGGAATCTACTAAAACTAATATTATCAAGTATCTAAGCAGTGTATCAATCAGATCTGGAATTCAGTAAAGCAAGCCAACATATTCCTACCCACCTTGTTTGTATTCCTTTGGCAAGCAACAACGCAATCAAATTGTGCCATGTTTTTCTTCATGTATTGTTATGGAATCTTCATATGCTATCTTCTATGTTTTGGGTATCACAAAGAAAAGCTAAAGACCAATCAGAATTCCATGGCTTGCACGAACTGCTGTACTCATTTAACTCTAGCTAAACAGGGGGCTTGCGATAAAAAAAATCACAGTTAATCAATGGAGACAAAGCCAGGAGATAAGCAGCTGAAAATTAACATTCAAGCACAAGCTGCGGTACTGAACTGAACACACTCAAATGGAGAGGAACAGATATGGGTCTGCACACGCTGCAGTAAGTCAGAGAGAGATCGATGGCATCAGATACCTGGAAGCAGTTATGCAGACAACCGGTTCAAGTTCCTTCAAGGCCAACAGGAATGACTCCTGCATTGCTCCAGAAATCACAGAACCCAAATCCTCCATAGCCTTACAGGAGCACCAAAAAAGACTCGAGAACGGTTGTCACGAAAGGTACCTCCCGGGCTCGTTCTGGCGTGAAGATGAGTTCCTCTAGGAACCCGCGGTCCAGCGCCAAGCTTATTCAATTATTCAAGATGATGTGCTAGACAATCCAAAAGTTCAAAACTACAGGTAAAGCTTGGAATATCTTGTATGCAGGTTATATATCTAGGAGATGACCCATCTTAGTCCTAAAACTTCGCTCGAGGACGAGCAAAGGGCTAAGTGTGGGGGACTTTGTTGGTGGTCCTTAATTCACATTTTATACCGCCAATTAGAATATAAAAGGCACACCAAACTTAGTGAATAGAGACTTATGCTAATGATTTCCACGAGTTTTGGTGTTTCCCTTGTTTTGTAGGACAAACATGAAAACGTACCTAAACTGAATCCAAAGTGGAGAAAAGAATACGATAAACAACAATCTATTTTTGACCACAAGAAAAGCAAGGAGAAAAGCCCACTTACCAGGGGATATGGGCATCCAACCATGAATTCATAAACCCAACAAGTGGAGGCCCAATACCTAGTCCAACTACGCTTCAGGCTGCAGGAGCAGGGTTCACTAAAACGGCCATAACTCACTCATCCGGAGGCCCAGCCGAGGTCAAAGGGGGCCGGCCGGACCAAGGGGGCCAGCCGGCGCACTCCTGGCGCCGATCGGGCTCAGCTTTGGCCAGGTGGCCCATGCCGACAGCCCAACATCAAAGGCGGTGCGGTTTTACCATGTTCATTGTATCTGGACGCTAGGAAGGTCGGTTTGGGGCATTTAGGAGGGGAATATTCCATAGAATAATCCCCCTCTCCCACCTATAAGTGGAGGGGTCCTCCCCCTCTCATTCCATCAACACACAAAAGGGAGAACAGCCACCACCACCACTAGAGCTCCACTCTAAAGGGCTTAGGCCTTAGGTCTAGGCCCTAGCTAGCTATAGAGTTAGAAGAGGAGATGTGAGTATGGGAGCGGGAAGTGCCGGACTTGTCAGTGTCTTCCCCAACTTGTACCTCTACGAATATTATACTTGGCTGCTTAATAGGATCTTGGCTAAGTAAGTATTCGTATTTCTTATAGTGTGATAAAGGTATTTTGTTTAGTTGAGTTTGACCTTCTCTTATTTACGGGTTCGTCGTCCATCCTCGTGATGGTTGCTCTAGTAGAAGGACCCCGAGGACGGGTAAGCCTTGTCGACATGCTAGAGTAGTAGTCGATAGCTTAGACATGGTGTCTGGGCTAGAGTTACCTTCGTTTGCACCTTTCTCGTACGGTTGAGGTGGTAGGCAGCGGGGAGTGACCTTGTCCCGTCCGTCCTTAGTAATCCCCCATGTACGGGTTTGACGTAGAGCTGTATACTGGTATCGCCTGGTAGACCAGGTGCGCTCTGGTGTCCGAAGTAAGCAGACAGAAGTATTACAATATGCTATTCATAAGACCCTAAAGACTATAGGAATCCATATCTAGCCCCTCTCTATCTCTACCCTTGTGTTGTTCCTTGGGCGGACTAGCTACGAGAAATACCTCCGTTCCCTATGGAAAATATGATACCCTGAATACTTCCGGGTGAAGGCTACAACGGTACTTCTGTACACTTGCGGATTCTCTGCATACGTTAAGAAATACCAACAAGCTTTCTGGCGCTGGTGCCGGGGAACGGTTGCTATTTTCTCCGACCCTAGTCGTCCTCGTATTTGTATCCTTTATTTTAAAAACAAAAAATTATTATAAACAAAATATTTCTTTTGTCCTACTACCATGAAGCCAACCACAAATTCAAATCCAAATCTTTCTTCTTCAAAAGGGGGAGCTCTTAGATCCATGTTCTTTTTCAAAACCAAAATTTTCATCCGGCTATGAACTCCACCCTTGTTTGAAAGTTATGGTTCAGGCACAACCCTTCTTTGGTTTTGATAATGAAGACCCATTAGCCACCTACAAGATTTCGAGGAAATATGTTCGTGCCTAAGCATTCTTGGCATGACATAAGAAATTTTTAAGTGGAAGTTGTTTCCGTTCTCCCTCGAGGGGGAGGCAAAACAATGGTACGCTAAATGCCAAAGGAAGTTTGAATGGGGACTGGGAAGAACTTAAAGACAAGTTTTGTCTTGCATTCTTTCCTATGTCCCGTATCAACTCCTTATCATGGGCAATCCTCGATTTCGAGCAAGCCGAGAAGGAGTCCATAGGTGCAGCCTGGGCTAGGTTTTAAATGTTAATACATACCAACCTAGACTTGTCTATACCCGATAGCATGCAATTGCATCTCTTTTGTTCGGGTCTAGACATGGATATTGCCCTATGCCTTGACATGACTCCTCGGGGTCATTTACACAAAAAAACAATGATGGAGTAGAGGAAAATCCTAGACCACATCCTAGAGAAGCATGCTTCTCCCGTCATAGAACACAAACCCCTCCATAAAAAGGGCATGTCAAGCTTTGAGGATCCCTCAACAGTTGAATCCAACTTTGTTCTATCCTTAGATTCGACTTCTGAGCCCTCACCCGAACCGCAAACAATGTAGAAAGGAATGCTTTATCCTTCAGAGTTCGCTATCAATTTCGAGGATTGTGGTAGAACCTTGAGCCTATCTTGGCACAAAAACCACACAACAAACAAAGTTTTTCTTGGAGCTGAACCTTCAAAGGAATGTTTAACGGAAGTGAAACGTTCTTCCAAAGAAATTCGGAATTCTTTCACCTTCCACAACTATATCTTGCACGCCAGAGGGAACAACCATAGAAGCCCTACACAATCCCACAATCAGGACTAATATCATGTCACAATTCTCAGCAGAAACCCTTTTGGGCAAAATTTCGCTAGTCCCGACCAACAAACCCTTTAAGAGTCCATCAGGGCTCACCTTTGAGTGTTGTGGGATTGCTAGGGCCGTGCCAATAAAAATCCATAAAACTAAGGTTTTCTTAGACTTCCATATCTATGCCATCCTCGATTTTGATCTTCTCATAGGACAGCCTCTTGAAAATCTCATTCAAAAAAAGGGAGAGAGAATAGGGGAGCCCGTATGAGAAGTTTAAAAGTTTTGCTTCTGCCAGCCCTAGCTCTTGCTCTAAAACCCAAAGGCAAAGCAAAACTACTTGTTCAAGCTAGCGAAGTTTATATTCCCATTCGTTCCACTTGAGCTTTCTTTTTCATCCTATTATAATGGAACGTTCATCTTCGCCCCTGCTCGAACAAGATACATGTCCCTCTGGCCTTTAAAACACGTTCACAATAATGATCGAGAATCAATGTTCATCCTTCATGATATATATTTTGAAAATAAAAATTTATATGCCATGGACATGCCCGAAGCAACAACTCTAGAGCCAAACAGAGCTCGGTAGCAAGCGTGCTTACCTCTCTTTTGAGGTTCCTTACAGTTCATGCTCACCTTTTGGGTCTCTAAAGTTTGTTTCACTTCGGACCACCTACTCCTATGAGGATCACAACCATCTCTGAATTCTAGTTGTTAGATTTTTTGAAGATGGTTGTGAATGCTTATGTTTGTTATAAACATTACAAATCCCGTAGTAGTACGATGGTCGATCTTGCAGTTTGAACTTTTTTGCCCATTGTTTGGTGGTGAATTTGAGAACTACACCACCATAGATAGCTCCAAGATGAAGTCCCCATGATCAAGCTTAAGTCCATAATTTAAGCATTTGCCAGGAGATACCCTGGATTATCTTAAAAAGAAAAAAAATACAATTAGTATTATTATTATCATCATCATAAAAAATATATATATATGCAATATTATTAATATTAGAAAAAAACTTTCCTTCTCAATAAAGGCATGAATATGTTGTCAATAGAGTATGCACCTTCGGGTATTTTTGTTACTAACCATTATAGAGCACGGGTCATATGACGCTTGACAACATGGGAGCTGCATCAACTACAAACACTGATGCTCTTGAGTGATGGAACAAACTCACAAGGAGACTCTGACCTACACACTTAACTTTTACACAAAACTCCAAGTGTGGGAGAGGATGGTGAGAATCCTGAATTCATTAAAAAATGGTGAACAAAAGTTGATGTGAGCCTTGCCTTGAAGAAAAAAATATATGATGATAGTTGAAAAAATAGAGTAAAAAAAGAGATAAGGAAAGTATTATAAAAAATGAGAAGGATGAAAATAAAAGTAGAAGAAAAAAAAGGGAGCATTGAAAAAAATATATAGAGAAAAGTTAAAAAAAATTTAGAGGAGAGCGAGAGAAGGAGCATGTTGGCCCCCTACATAAAAAAACACATATAGGCTACCTAACTCCATCCAACATTGCTTCCAAGCAAGAAGGATTCACCTCCAAACCATTGCTAATACCATCAAGGCCCATGGCCCATGCACATCCATTTGTGTGTGGCCTGGCTTTGTGGTTCACCTGGTTAGAACCCTCATGCTAAGCCACGGCAACAACTTCGACGCCTTATATAGATACGTTGTCGGTACACGCATCCAGGTATGCACAGGTAATGTTCACTAACATCTTCACCCACTTTTGCCTCCATTAAAATACAAATCATGCTTCCTATGATATGTCATATGCTCTAGTTTGGGTGCATTCTATAGGTACACCCATAGGCCTCTTTAAATTAAGCATGGTGCTTAGGTTAAATTGGCCTTCTTTAATCAATCTTTAACATGGTGTTGAATTATGGTTAAATGAACTTTTGAGTTGTTGCCATATACAATAGAAGTAATTCTTGAATGGAGATGAACCAAGGCTAAATTTATTTTGCAAACTTTATCCTAGCCTTGCGAGAGTAAATGTTGGTGAACAAAATTTTAGCAATAATAAAATAAAATTAATAGATAATAAAGTAAAAATAATAATAATAATCTGAATAATACAGTCAAGCTCCCCGGTATTCCCACTAGTAGAGCCCTTGCTTGTTGTTGTTTCTCTTGTTTTGTTTTCTTTTTATCAAAATAAAGCAGGTACAAGAATAAGTGTGGGGGAGATCTTCCAAGAATAACTAAAACAAATTCGAGATCTCCCCAACACAATGAACAACATCGAGCTATCCATCATACAGAAGGACAAGACAAACGACTCTCACTATCTCCTTCATCTTCAATGACGGTTTGTGCAACTCTACCCTCACATCTTCTAAAAGTTTTGAAGTTTAAAATTTATCAAATTTAAAAGACAAAACTTTCTAGCACAACATCTCCGTGCTACCCTTTGATGAGAATTTGCATACTCCTTATTCCTCACCAATATTCCTATAACTTATGAACAACTATCATAGGGACCCCATGTTATCTAAGTAATTGGATGTATGTGATATAGCTAGATGATTTGAACCTTGCTCTTTTTATAAAAGACTTGGGATTTATTTTATAAAACCAGAAATATAATAGCATGCTCCTCAATGATAAAGAATTTCCTACCAATGCCATATGACATGATTCAATTATACAAACCTTTAATCATATGCTGCTTGTCAGATCATTGAGTTGGTGTAAGGTCCTAATATGGCTAGAGGGGGGTGAATAGCCTAATTTACAAATTCTATAAGAGTACTAGAGCAATTTGTTAGTAATATAAATGGCTAAAAATACGGTTTGCTCTAGCTCTAATTGTTAGGCAAATATTGGGTATTCTTAACGCACACAGATAAATCCGCAAGCGCACGGATGCCGTTGTAGCTTTTACAAAGAGTATTCTAAGTATCGTATCCACAGAAATACGTGTGTGAGTTGCCTAACAACTATTTTATCCAAGGGCAGTAATCAAGGTTAAGATATGATGGGTAGAGAGGATTCCTATGGTATTGATCCTATGCAAGGTAAGGTTATGATTCAATTGTCCTTCTAATATTCACTTCGGGACGCCGCTTAGACGAGAAAGCACTACAAAGAGAACTCTACCGCCGCAACTACGGTCCTACTAATTTAAGAACCTACTCAATACAGTGTGGACAGGGCTGTCACCTCCCGTAACTACCACACAACTAGAGAATAGGGAGCAAACACAGGTAATCAATAGCCTAAGCACCACGCTTATGCTAACAACTACTACTCTAATTCAGAGTGCTAACAAGAATTAGAGCATTCATAAGAACTGTGAACCAATGAATAAAAGAGTAAGATAAATACTTGAATAAAGATCAATTACCAAAAATATCCTGGATGCAGGCATGGAGAAGCCTGGATCCGCCGAAGTACAAGCCAAAGAGGAAGCACCGACAGGCCGACACCATCCCCCAACACCTCCTCGCTCTCTAACTCTCTATTTTCTAAGACTAGATCCTAAGGACTAATCTTCTCTTGATGGCTGGCTTTGGAGAGGTGTTCCTTTCATGGGATCCCTCTCAACTGATCCTGACTGGAGATAATGAATTAGGGTTTAAGGGATGCCTTCTCCAGAGGCCAGGGGCCCTATTTATATAGCCCCTAGGATGCACCACAACCCTTGATCAAACCGACTTAAACATATCCTCAAAGGTGGTGGATCAGGAATCTGCGAGCCTCGACCTGATTGGTCCAGGTGGACTAGCGGGCGCCCAAGGGGAGCCGGCGGCCGCCCGTCAGCTGAGCCCGTTCGAGCTCCCCTTTGGCCGAGAGCCTTCTTGAATCTTCTAGATCCTAGAAAAGTTGGTGTTCGACCTTTTCTCTCTATGTAAACCTGATATATGGACCATCTTTGGTTGTTTTCAGCGGACACCTTGCAGAAACAGACATTCAACAAAACTCATAGAATTCTATTAGTATAATCCCTATTTCTAGATGGTATTTAAATTTAAGTCCTTTTTTATATTTAGTTGATGGTTAAAAATTGAAGTTATCTACCGTCAACAAACTCCCCCAATCTTAACCTTTGCTCGTCCCTGAGCAAAGCTAAACTCAGTGATGGATCAGGAGTTGCTACAATGCTATAATGCCTTACAGATACACATGTATTCAAACAAGAACTCTACCTCTAGTTTAGAATAAATTATTCTAATAAGAACTTACTCATATTACCTTCCACCATGGGACTTGTAACCATCACTTGGGTCTTAAGTAGTTGAAAGACAGAACGGTCAAGTGAAGCGCCATGTCTCTAACTCTTTGATCAACTATTATTCTAGAGTTTTTGTAGTTTTTCAAATAAAACTCAGAGATTCCTGTGTATGACACTTTCTAATCTCTCATTTGTGGTATTTCTGGATCCTTACCAAGGCATTGATGGTATATGCCTTCTCTCTTCTCTCAAGGTATGTGGTATTTTTGGTACTAGGCATAGTAACATTGCCTTCTCTCTCTCACCCTACTTCTAATAGGCTTATGTGGAGCTTATAGGTAGGAAGACAACAAATAGATACTTGCTAACATTTATTACATAATCAAACCATGGATCCAGAGGAACAAGTCATAAAGTCAAATCAAGAAGTGCATGTGTGTATGGCAAGTGGTGGTGTGAATATGGTGGTATGGTGTATAAGTGGTAGATGGAGTGAAGGGGTAAAGAATGGTAATGGTGAATACCTGAATATAGCTCCTTTGAAAAATTACATACCTCTCTTCAAAATGTTGAAGACTTTTGAGGAGAACTTGAGCTGCTATTTGATTTTTTTCTTGCATGGGACATTTGTCCTCTTTCTTTTTATTTTATTTTTTATTTTTTTAGAACAGAGCACCCAAGCCTCTTTATTGGAGACATTGTTGAGAGGTAGCTTTTAAAATATTTAGAGCTTCTATTTGGCTAGTAAGGGTGAATGATGGGTATAAGAATATTTTTGGGTAGCTTACTTCCAGGATAGGAGTAGAACTATTTTCTTGGTGGATCTAAATGGGATATGTAGGTGGATGGTTGTGAATGCATACTTCCAGGGTAGAAGCAGCATATATAGGTAGAGTGTACGTGGATCTTGATTTTAACCGCATGACCAGTTCCTAAGGGTCTATACAGCTTGACCACACTCAATGCTCACAAGCAGTAAATATAAGTGTATGGTCTTCCTATTCTAGTAAGCATGAATGTATGGCTGTGGTAGAAATTTAAACTCTCATCATACAGGAACTCATCATATAGTAATTTTATTTTTCAAAAGATAAATTCTCTAGAACTTAACATCTCTAGGAGTAGGACAACTAGCAGCTCAAAATCTTCCCATATCATATCAGTCAACTACCTAGACTTAGATCAAGTATTTGCTACCCACAAGTTCAGCTTTAGAGCGAATCTCAAATTAAAACAATTATATCCAAAACTCAAGGTAATTCAAATTTAAAAACTAGGTACTTTGTAGGAACTATAGCAGAGCAACTATTCATCATTTTCATATGAGAGCTTTCTATTTTTAGGGGTTTGATTTAGACAAGGTTAATCTTAATCTTAGTACACTCTCCTATATTTATTTAGCAAACTTAAAATGACATAGAAAATATTTTAGAGAAATCTTTATTTGGTTTTCTAAGGTTATGCATCTTTTTATTTTCTAGCTACCAGCAAACCGAACTTAATTAAATAAGAGAAAAAATACTTGCCTTGATACACGTGGGGTTGCCTCCCCCAAGCTGGATGTTGACATAGTCATTCAAGAATCATGCACAGCTCAAATAGACAACAAAACTCATGGAACTAATTAAGGGTTAGGCACATGAGCATTAATTGTCTAGAGCCTTGATTATAATTTATCTTCTACATAGAATTTAGCAAGATGTCTTTTTCTTTCTTTTTATTCTTTGATAATTCAAATTCTACATATTCTATTAAATCTAATTCTTCTTCAGATGGTTGTGCATCATAGAAAACTTTTAAGCGATGGAATTTACCTTAAAAGTGTTACCTGTGTCATCCTGGATAGTGATGGCCCCGTGGGTCAAAAAACCTTGAATGGTCCTTCCCACTTGCTTCGCAGTTTCCCATGTCCAAACAGCTTTACTCTCGAATTGAATAGTAACACCTTGTCAGCTGGTTTGAATTCCTTCTTCAATCTTTTGTCATGCTACCTCTTCGTCCTCTCTTTGTAGAGCTTTGCATTATGATATGCCTTTTCTCACCATTCTTCTAGCTCAGAGAGTTGCATTTTTTTTCTTTCCAGCTTCTTCAAAGTCTATGTTCCATCTCTTTATGGCCCAGTGTGCCTTGAATTCTAACTCAACTGGTAGGTGGCATGTCTTCCCATAGACTAGCTAGTATGGTGACATTCCAAGAGGTGTTTTATAGGCTGTTCTATAAGCCCATAGTGCTCCATGCAATTTATCCTTCTAGGCTGTCCCCATCTCATTGATAGTCTTTTGTAGAATGTTCTTAATTTGCTTGTTTGATGTTTCTGCTTGCCCACTTGTTTGAGGATGATATGGTGTCGCAACATTGTGACAGACCCCATGATTGGATAAGAAGCGTCGAAACTTCCTATCAATGAAGTGAGAACCTCCGTCACTAATCACCATGCGTGGAACTCCAAAGCATGGAAAGATGGTTTCTGCAAACATCCTTTTGGCGTGATTGGAATCTGAAGCTCGACATGGGAGGGCTTCAACCCACTTTGAAACATAATCAACTGCCACCAAGATGTATTCACACTGCCAAGATTTTGGAAATGGTCCCATGTAGTCAATTCCCCAGACATCAAAAAGCTCTATCTGGAGGTTGTTGGTGAGTGGCATAGCATCTCTTGAATTAATGTTTCCATGCCTCTGACAAGCTCCACATCTTCAGATGAAATCTTTGTGTCTTTATACATGGTTGGCCAGAAAAATCCGCATTGTCAAATCTTTGATTGAGTGCGGAATGCCCCATAATGTCCTCCATATGGTGATGAGTGGCATCTTTCAATGATTTTAATTCCTTCTTCAGTTGGTACACACCTCCTGAGTAGACCATCAGAGCAGACTCGGAAGAGGTATGGCTCATCCCATATGTGGCAGCGACTTTCTTGTATGAGCTTGCGTTTGTTCTCCCCTGGTGGTACATAACCTGCAACCATGAAATTGACAATATTTGCATACCAGGGGTTGACGCTTGCGACCTTGTAGAGCATGTCGTCTCGTAGATAGTCGTTGATAGGCAATTCCTGTGGACTTTCAAAGTGCATCCTAGACAAGTGATCGGCTATAGAACTTTTTACTCCCTTTCTATCTTTTATTTCTAAGTCAAATTCTTGGAGTAACAAAATCCATCTTATTAATCAGGGTTTAGCATCTTTCTTAGTGAGCAGGTATTTAAGAGTAGCATGATCAGTATAAACAATTACCTTAGCTCCTACTAAATAAGATCTAAACTTGTTAAAAGAAAAAACTACAGCTAGGAGCTCTTTTTCAGTTGTTGTATAATTAATTTCAGGTCCTGTCAAAGTTTTACTAGCATAGAAAATTGCATGATGCTTTCTATCCTTTGTTTGTCCCAAAACTGCCCTCATAGCATAATCACTAGCATCACACATAATTTTAAAAGGTAGTGACCAATCAGGGGGTTGAATAATTGGTGCAGAGATGAGTGCTTGTTTAAGAATATGAAAAGCATCTAAACACTCATCATCAAAATCAAAGGACGCATCCTTGGCTAGCAAACTTGTAAGGGGTCTAGCAATATGAGAAAAGTCTTTTATAAAATGTCTATAGAACCCTGCATGACCAAAAAAACTTCATACCCCTTTGACATTTACGGGAGGTGGTAATTGCTCTATTACTTCTATCTTTGCACGATCTACCTCAATCCCACATTCGAACACCAGG
Source organism: Cymbopogon citratus (assembly GCA_031170775.1). Lineage (NCBI taxonomy): Eukaryota > Viridiplantae > Streptophyta > Magnoliopsida > Poales > Poaceae > Cymbopogon > Cymbopogon citratus. The sequence continues at coordinate 14,333 of DXKC01001093.1, forward strand.
TGTTCAAGCACTATGCCTTCTCTAACCATGAAGTGACATTTTCCCAATTAAGGACTAAGTGCTTTTCCACACATCTTTGCAAAACCTTATCTAAATTTTCTAAGCAATCATCAAAAGTTTTTCCATAAATAGAAAAGTCATCCATAAAAACTTCCATGATTTGTTCTATCATATCAGAAAATATGGACATCATGCACCTCTAGAACGAAGCCGGAGCATTGCACAAACCAAAGGACATCCTACGGTAGGCATACGTTCCATAGGGACATGTGAAAGTAGTTTTGCTTTGGTCATCCAGATGGATTGGGATTTGATGATAGCCAGAATAGCCATCCAAGAAACAATAGAAAGAGTGGTTTGCAAGCCGTTCCAACATCTCATCGATGAAGGGTAACGAGAAGTGATCTTTCTTTGTTGCCTTGTTGAGTTTTTGACAGTCCATGCACATCCGCCATCCGATGACGGTTCGTTGTGGGATCAATTCGTTTCTCATATTCTTAACAACAGTCATGCCTCCCTTTTTAGGCACAACTTGGATGGGGCTTACCCACTCACTATGTGGCATAGGATAAATGATCCCGGTGTGTAATAGTCTCAAAACTTCCTTCTTTACTACCTCCCTCATCGTATTATTAAGCCTACGCTGGGGCTCCCTAGAAGGTGGAATATCTGGATCTGTAGGGATGCGATGGGTGCAAAGAGCAGGACTAATTCCCTTGATATCTTTGAGTGAGTAGCCGAATGCAGATCGATGCTTTTCTAAAACAGTGAGGAGTCGAAAAGTCTCATCCTCGGAAAGTTTATCGCTAATTATTACTGGAGACTGCCTATCATTATTTTGAAAAGCATATTTTAATCCAGAAGGAAGGGGTTTGAGCTCAATTGGAGGTTTTGGAGGCTCTTAAGTTTCATCTAAAGGGAATGGATTTCTTAGTTGTTTTTTCTTTTTCGATGAAATCTTGAGTCACTTCTTCAAGATCTATGTCGGTGGACTCTAGAAGAAATACCGCCATTATTTCCTCCATTGGATCTGGCTCGGGATTTAACTCCTCTGCCTTGGCATGGAGTGAATGAGTGATGGGAATAGAAAGGTTTAGGTTTTTTCCTAGACGTATATTTACACTACCATTTCTTTCTTCATGGATAAGTCTCTTTATTGGATGCCCTATCAAAAGATCAAAATCCCACATATCAAAGATATGGAAACTAAGGTACACCTTGGTTTCGTCTACTTTGATAGGGACTATGTGGAAGATTCCTTCACTAGGGATGATTTGGCATGAGAGACTTTTTAAAAGCTTGGTTGTTGGAGTTAATTTCATATCTTTAAAAAGTGTATATGCAAGAGATTTAGACATGAGATTTACTCCGACAACTAGATTATAAAGGGCATCGAAGGAAGTGTTGTGAATCTGACAATAAATAGATGTAGATGGAGAATCTAGATGAATGACTTCAGGACAAAGCTCAGATTCTCTCAACGACTCATTACTAATGATCATTGTCAACTCCTTCACGGTCTCTTTGAGGAACTCTTCTTCGGTTGGGTTGGAAAGATGCTGGTTAGGTGCAGACGGTGCCGAAGATTTCCTTATTGTAGAATAATTTAGGTGTTTCCAAAATTAGAGAAAAGATCATCCTTGAATTCAAACATATCTTCTAAAGGTGGAATTTCTTCCTCCTTCAGTGGTTTAGGAACTTGGAGGATAGTTGAGGCTTCAAGTGGAGTGGCTAAAGGTTCAGGCTCAACTATCATTAGTTCTTCCTCAGGAGTCGTCTCAACTACATCTTCTAGGGATCGTCGGGAATGTTAGTGTAAGGGATATTTTCTAGTATTTTTATAAGGATTTCTCTCCCTTCACTAACAGAGAGATGCAAGAAAGCACCTCCAGAAGATGTGTTAAGGAGTTGTCTAGTTTCTCCATTAAGACTGACATAAAAATGTTGCAAAAGCATCTCGTCTTGAATGGAAAGGTTAGGGTCGGTACTGACTAGGTCATTAAAACATGCCCATGCTACACCAAGAGATTCTTTTTCTTTCTGTTTGAAAGTTAGAACCTTTGTTCAGAGTTCAACCACACTAAGGATGGGAAAGAAATGTGAGCAAAAGCTAGAGTATAATGTTTTCCACTCTCCTTGTACACTCCCTATGGTTCGGGAATACCAGTGTCTAGCTTTTCTCATTAAAGAGAACGGAAATAGCTTCCACTTTGATGTTTCATGTGACCTACCCGCAATTTGAAAGCATGCACAAATTTGCTCAAACTCCCGTAAGTGGGTGTATGGGTTTTCATCTCCTTCTCCTGAGAATGAATGGTCCTGTGCCATTTTTATCAGGCAAGGACGCAACTCATAGCTAGATGTGAGAATAGGTTCGGAAGATTCCGGTGGCTCCAGTTGTGCGCCCGTGGGAGCAGCATATTGATTGATAGGAGTTTTATTATCCATTCTTGAAAAGGTAATATAAAAGGAAAATGTGGTTTGACGAATCACAGCAACCGTTTTCTCGACAACGGCGCCAAAAGCTTATTGGATATTCTTAATGCACACAGATAAATCCACAAGCGCACAGATACCGTTGTAGGTTTTACAAAGGGTATTCTAAGTATCATATCCACAGGGAAACGTGTGTGAGACGCCTAATGACTATTTTATCCAAGGGCAGCAATCAAGGTTAAGATATGATGGGTAGAGAGGATTCCTATGGTATTGATCCTATGCAAGATAAGGTTATGGTTCAATTGTCCTTCTAATGTACACTTCGGGACGCCACTTAGACGAGAAAGCACTACAAAGAGAACTCTACTGCTGCGACTACGGTCCTACTAATTTAAGAACCTACTCAATACGGTGTGGACGGGGCTGTCACCTCCCGTAACTACCACACAACCAGAGAATAGGGAGCAAACACAGGTAATCAATAGCCTAAGCACCACACTTATGCTAACAACTACTACTCTAATTCAGAGCGCTAACAAGAACTAGAGCATTCATAAAAACTATGAACCAATGAACAAAAGAGTAAGGTAAATATTTGAATAAAGATCAATTACCAGAAGTATCCCGGATGCAGGCATGGAGAAGCCTAGATCCGCCGAAGTACAAGCCGAAGAGGAAGCACCGACAGGCCGGCACCATCCCCCAACTCCTCCTCGCTCTCTAACTCTCTATTTTCTAAGACTAGATCCTAAGGA
>DXKC01001095.1:0-14538 GCA_031170775.1 Cymbopogon citratus
GCTTTCTTCTCTACTTCCCAAGTTAATGAACTTCGAATAGCAATTCTTACATTTAAACAGAAGGAGAAGGAAACTCTAGGAGCAGGCTGGGCTAGATTCACAAGCCTTAAAAACACTAGCCCAGACCTCTCTTTGCCTGACCATGTTCTTTTAAATCACTTGTACCATGGTCTTAGCAAAGAAGCTGCTCTGCATCTTGACTTATCTTCTAGAGGCTCGTTTACACACATGTCCTTTAGTGAGGGGGAAGCCACTCTACTAAAAATCCTTGAAAACACCCCTTACATGGGCATTTATGATGAGTTTCCCAAAGAAGAAATAAAAGTCGAGCCTAGCCCTGAACAACAAGAGGAGTTACACGCAACCAAATCCGAAAATCCTTCAAATTCTTCTAATGATTTGGTTGCCACAAAACCTCCCGCTATAGAAACGCAAAATGCTTTGGAAGACGATAAACCCCATCCTTCCACATTTCTATCTGAGATTGAGGTAGATCTTTTTGAAGATTTTGGGAATACCTCAAACTTTCCACTTCAAGTAAAGCCTCTAGTGCACACTACACAATCTGAGGATAACAATAGTCCACATAATGATCCCTTTTTAATGGAACACATCAAAGGACTCTTGGCCATCATGAGCCGTGAGTGGTTGGCAGAAACAAGTTATCCACTGAGGTAGCTCGAATCATTGCTCCCTCAGATGTCCTAACATGTGTCCTAAAGAAGATAACCTTAGAGGCTCACTATAGTCTTACCGTTGGGATGAACATCATTCCTAAGGCTTTGGCTGAAAAACTTTGCCCCAATGAATTATTGATCCCATCTCATAAGCTTCTCAGAACTCCATCAGGAGTTACTCTAGAAAGTTATTGGGTCATGAGGTCTATTCCCTTACGCATAAGAGACTCCGAGTATCGTCTAGACTTTCACATCTATGACATCTCGGACATGTCCCTCTTAATTGGTGTGCCTTTGGGGACGCTATTTCAAGAGAGACCAAAACAAAGTCTCTTAAATTTAAAGCTAGGAAATTCTACTATCGATGTCTCGCTTGCACGCTCACATAACGCAAAAGTAGAACCTAAACCTGAATAAGATCCTGTTGAGGAAGTTTTAATGGCATCCCTAGAAGACATGGCCCAACCTCTTTTTGATGAAGAACACTTCATTGTATAAAAGGAAAAGCTAGCAGAACCTATAGAAATAGATCACTTCGAGGAGCCTTCTCAACCCTCAATAGAGCTAAAACCTCTTCCTCTAGGATTGAGGTATGTCTTTCTCAATAATAATCCACAAACTCCTGTCATTATAAGTGACAAGCTTTCCCAAGAAGAAACCTATAGACTTGTCACTGTTCTAGAAAGACATAGATCAGCTATAGGCTACTCACTCCATGACCTAAAAGGGATTGGTCCCGCTCTCTGCACGCATCGTATTCCTACGGATCCTGATATCTCACCATCAAGAGACCACAACGTAGGCTTAACAATGCTATGCGAGAGGTTGTTAAGAAAGAGGTCCTTAAGCTGTTGCATGCCAGGATTATCTATGCTATGCCACATAGTGAGTGGGTAAGCCCTGTCCAAGTAGTGCCTAAGAAAGGAGGGATGACAGTTGTTAAAAATGAGAAAAATGAACTCATCCCTCAACGCACTGTCACTGGGTGGAGAATGTGCATAGACTATCGAAAACTTAACAAGGCTACAAAAAAAGATCACTTCCCGTTAACCTTCATTAATGAAATGTTGGAACGGCTTGCGAACCACTCTTTCTTTTGTTTCCTTGATGGTTACTCTGGATATCATCAAATCCCGATCCACCCTGATGACCAAAGTAAGACAACTTTCACATGCCCGTATGGAACTTATGCATACCGACGAATGTCATTCGGATTGTGTAATGCTCTAGCTTCTTTCCAACGGTGCATGATGTCTATTTTCTCTGAAAAGATTGAGAAAATCATGGAGGTATTCATGGATGATTTCACCGTCTATGGAAAATCCTTTGATGAGTGTCTAGAGAATTTAGACAAGGTCTTACAAAGATGTGAAGAAAAACACTTAGTCTTGAACTGGGAAAAATGTCATTTTATGGTTCGGGAAGGAATAGTGCTAGGACACAAGGTGTCCGAACGTGGGATAGAAGTGGATAGAGCAAATATTGAAGTCATTGAACAACTTCCACCTCCCACAAATGTGAAAGGAATCAGAAGCTTCCTAGGCCACGCAGGGTTCTATAGGCGTTTTATCAAAAACTTTTCTCAACTCGCTAGACCCCTGACTCGCCTTCTAGCTAATGATACTCCTTTCACATTCGATAATGAGCGCCACGAAGCTTTCCAAATGCTCAAGCAAGCACTCATATCAGCTCCAATTATCCAACCACCTGATTGGACGCTACCTTTTGAGATCATGTGTGATGCTAGCGACTTTGCTGTTGGTGCTGTGCTTGGCCAAACAAAAGATAAAAAGCACTATGCTATATCCTATGCTAGCAAAACCTTGACTGGAGCACAACTCAATTATTCCACCACTGAAAAAAGTTGTTAGTTGTTGTCTTTGTAATAGACAAGTTTAGATCTTACTTAGTGGGGGCAAAGGTAATTATCTATTCAGATCATGCTGCTCTTAAATACCTCCTTCTTAAGAAAGATGCTAAACCTAGACTTATAAGATGGATTCTTTTCCTCCAAGAATTTGACATAGAAATAAGAGATAAGAAGGAAGTAGAAAATTCGGTAGCCGATCACTTGTCTAGGCTTAATTATAAGGAAACACAGAAGCTACCTATTAATGACTCCCTAAGGGACGATACGCTACATGCGGTAACACACTCAAACCCTTGGTATGCGGATATTGTGAATTACATGGTTGCATGATATATACCACTAGGAGGGGATAAGAGAAAGCTCAGATATGAAGCTCGTTGCCACTTGTGGGATGATCCGTATCTCTATCAGGTCTATAATGATGGATTGCTACGGAGATGTGTTCCAATGGATGATGCCATCACCTTATGGAGGACATTATGGAGCATTCCATACAAATGCAAAGATCTGGCAAAGTGGATTCTTCTGGCCATCAATGTATCAAGATACAAAGGAATTTGAGAGAAGATGTGCAAGATGTCAAAAACATGGAAACATCAATGCGCGAGACGCAATGCCACTCCAGAACAACCTCTAAATAGAGTTGTTTGATGTCTGGGGAATTGACTACATAGGACCATTTCCGAAGTCTGGAGATGCTGAATACATCTTGGTAGCAGTTGACTATGTATCCAAATGGGTAGAAGCCTTACCATGTCGAGCTGCCGATTCCAAGCATGCCAAGAAGATGTTTCATGAAGTGATATTCCCAAGATTTGGAACACCAAGAATGGTCATAAGTGATGGAGGATCACATTTCATCGACAAGAGCTTCAAACAGTTCTTAGCAGAATATGGAGTTAAGCACAATGTTGCAACTCCATACCATCCCCAAACAAGTGGTCAAGCAGAAACATCAAATAAGCAAATCAAGAACATCCTGCAGAAAGACCATCGATGAGATGGGAAAGAAATGGAAGTACAAGCTTCATGATGCACTATGGGCATACCAAACTGCATACAAAGCACCCATAGGCATGTCACCTTATCAGCTGGTATATGGAAAAACATGTCATTTGCCTATTGAATTAGAATTCAGAGCTCATTGGGCAATCAAGAAATGGAATATGGATCTCCACATAGCCGGCAAGAATCATCAGATGCAAATTTCAGAGTTGGAAGAATAGAGAGAAAAGGCTTATCACAACTCCAAGATTTATAAGAAAAGAACCAAAAGATGGCATGATAAGAGAATCAAACACAAGGAGTTCAAGCCTGGAGACAAAGTTCTACTGTTCAACTCAAGAGTGAAGCCCTTTGGTCATGGAAAATTTAGAAGCAAATGGGAAGGACCATTCAAGGTGACTGAAGTTGCATCACATGGCGCCATCACAATTCAAGATGATTCAGGTAACATATTCAAGGTAAATAGACAACGTTTAAAAGTTTTTCTTGAACCTAAAAAATTAGAAGAAATTGATGTGATAGAATTCTTGCAATTTAATGATCCACTCTAAAAACATCAATCGATCCCACTAGCTCTTGACAACTAATGCTTACATGCCTAACACTTAATTAGTTCCATAAGTTGTGTTGTCTATTTGAGCTTTGTAGGATTAGAAGCTTGAGAAGAGTAAGACCTACATGCCACAAGAGTGAAAGACTATGTCAACATCTAGCTTGGGGGAGGCACCCCCACGTGTATCGAGATAAGTATTTTTCCCCTATGGTTTATCTAATTTTTCTTTGCTAGTATACAAAAACAAAAAAATGCATAAACATAAAACAAAATAAAGTTTTTCCTTATATAGTAGTATTGTGTTATCTTTAAGATTGAAATAAAAAGAGAGTGTACAAAGATTGTCTCCCTGCTAAATAAATTGAACTCTAAAGGTAAACTCTTTGCATGAAAATGATGAATAGTTGCTCTACCGTAATTCTTTTCAAGTATCTAGTTTTCAACCTTGAACTCTCCTAAGTTTTGCACACAAATTGTTTTGATCTAAGATTTGCTCTAAACCTGAAACTTGTGGGTAGCGAATGCTTGATATAAGTCTAGGTGATTGACGGATATGATATGGGAAGGTCTGAGCTGCTATTTGTCTTATTCCTAGAGATACTAGAGTTTTGGAGAATTTAATTTTTGAAAATATAAAAAAATGCTGCATGATGAGTTCCTATATGACGAGAGTTTGAATTCCTACCACAGCGATAAATACATGCTTGCTAGAATAGGAAACTTTACATTCATATTAACTGCTTGTGAGCATTGAGTGTGGTCAAGCTATGTTGACCCTTAGGAATTGGTCATGCGGTTGAAATCAAGATCACGTACACTCCACCCATTTATGTTGCTTCTACCTAGGGAGTACGCATCCACATGCTTTTTATTTAGACCCACAAAAAATTGTTCTACTCCTACACTGGGAGTGAGCATAAAAAATATATATCCCTTCATCCATTGCTAGCCCCTTTTGTTATGCAATAAAGCTCCAAGTATCCCTTTGCTACTACCTCTATCAATATATCCAAAAGAGACTTGGGTGCTCCAAAAAAATATATAAAAAAAGAAGAAGCAAAAAAAAGAAAGAGGACAAATGTCCCAATATAGGAAGATTGTGAGCAACCTAGGTTCTCTCCAAAGTCTTCAAGTTCAAAAGAGAGGTATATATCTCATTAATGAGCAAAGTAGAATTAGGCTTTCACCATTACCATCCTTCATAACCACTTACACCTACCATTATATTCCATCCACCACATATATAGGTCCACACACATGCACATCTTGATTTGACTGTATGACTTGTTTCTCTGGATCCATGATTTGACTATGCAATATATGTTTGCAAGTATGTTTGTGCTATCTCCTCGTCTATGAGCTCCACATAAGCCTATTAGTTGTAGGGTGAGAGAGAGAGAAGGCACATTGTAACACCCTTGGTGTTAAGCAACTAAAACTTGACATGTCATCATATGCATTACATGAAATCACAATTAGAAAACCTAGATTTTTGCATTCACAAAAATAAGTTTTATTGCACTGATGATGTGTGCCTTAGTCAAATAAGTGTGTTATGGTTGAATTATGCTTTGGAATGCTTGATTGATCTTCAGTTGGTCAATTTCTATGTTGGAATTCAAATTTGGGTTTGAATTATAAAAGAAAAGCTTTAAAAGTCTATTTTTCTATTTATCCCCTTTCCTATAATTCAAAATCTAAGCATAACTTAACTAAGGTCTAAAAAGCAACTTTCTTGCTCTCTTTGAGATGAACAAGTTTGGTATACAAAGTTTTTCAAGTTTTTATATAAAATTTAAAGTTATTTCAAATTGATTCAAATTCCAAATGTCACTCCTATTCTAAAATTTAAATTGGATGCATAATTTCAAAATAATTTCTATACCAAAAATGAAGATCTTGAAAAGTTAGGAAAACTTTGTTTTTGAAGATTTTCAAGTTCTTATGAACATTTTTGAGAAATCAAAAAGGGGGTAAATTAGGTTTTTTCATATTTTCAAATTTGAATTTGAATTTCAAAAACTAAGCAGAATTTTGAAGTACTTCTTTAAGCAAAGTTGTTCATATCAATATTTGGAGCAACTTTTATATTTGGAGATTTTCAAGTTGTTATACAAAATTTGGAGTAATTTGAGTTTTGAATCTAGTGGCATTTCTGTAATTTTCTTGAAATTGACTATGAGCAGTTCCCCTTCCACCGCCGGCGTGACACCTCACCGCCGCCGACCTTCTACCGGCTTCTCGCCGTCGCTCCTCGCCACCTCACCTCGCTTGGTCGGTCGCAAGACCCCATGGCTTCTCCTCATTGGCCGCCATGGCCTATAAAGCCACGGTCGACCGCTGTTGCCGCTTCTTTTTCATTTCCGCCGCCGCCAGAGTTCCTCCACCCGCTGCCGTCGTTTGTCACCGATGAGCATCCATTCGCCTCATTGACTTCACCATCATCTCCGCAACTGCCCTAAGCTCCTTCGGTCCCCGGCCGCAACCCTTTCCATCCTCTGTAGCCCGAGCACGAGCTCGTCTTCTTCGGCGTCGATCGGCTCGCCGCCGTGAGCTCGCCGCCGTCGTTGCCTTGCTCCGGTGAGCTTCGACTTGCCTTTCTTCATGTTTTAGCTTTGTTTTGACATCGTAGTTATGGCCGACTTGCCCGTTTGCCCAGCCGAAGCCTCGACTCGCCGGAACTTCAAGCCCGAGCCGCCGGCGTCCGCCCTCACCGCCATCGACCGCTCTCCGGTCCCCCTCTGTCGGAGCTAGCGTGCGCCCCGTGCTCGCGGTGAGTCACTGCCCCTCCTTCTGCTCTTCTTTTTACCTTTTCCGGCCGGACGTCGCCGGAACGCCGGTGCCGCCGCGCGCGACCACCGCCGATGGCGATGGCGGTGACCACGCCATGGGTGGCAAAGCTACAGTACCAGGCCGGGTATTGTAGCAGGGTTTATAGGCCGGCCCATTATGATTAGTAACAGGCCGTGAATAGTCTTGGGCCTTGTACAGTACTGGGCCTGTTTAATCCGAATGCGTTTTTCTATTTTGAAATGTTTTATTCAATTCTATTTATTTGAATAGTGTCTGATTTTCCAAAATTCATATAAATTCAAATATGAGTTCTAAAATTATAAAAAATTTTGTGTAGCCTTTTCAATAGATGTAGTTTACATGAAAAATTTGAAACTTTGAATTTGAGTACTTTTTGCAAGAAATAAAATTACTTTCTTTAATTGAAAAATAGACTTTCCATGATTTTTCTAGAGCAAAATAATTCTCTAAAAATCATGAAATTTGTTTTGCCATCATCTTAGGGCAAGATGATGCTTCATAAAAATTTTGAGATTATTTTGAGAAAGTTTATTTATTTCATAATTTATGCTTATTTAAATAATTAGTTAATTAAATAATTAGTTAATTATCTAAGGCTAATGACTTAGGAATTGTGTGACTTTGGATTGTGTGATGTCCATGGGTTATGAAACATGATGATGAACCATGGCAAGTGTTTGATGATAGAATCCCGGATTGGTTTGCTAATGCTAGGATTTGCCTTAGGGTTTGTTGGATTGCAACTTTATCGTGAAGGAAAATTGTACTCAAATTTGTTATTATTATTTATGTTCATCAATGCATCATCACATGTTATCCTAAGCATTGCATTGAGTATGCGTTATTATCACGTGTAGTGAGTGAGAATTCGGACGTGAAAGTTGAGCTTGCGCCTGAAGAAGTGATTCCCGTGGAAGAGGGTCTTGATACCCGTAATACTACTGAAGAATTCGTCTACCCTGCAAACGAAGGCAAGCCCCGGTTTAAACCCTTCCCTTGGATTTCAAAAAAGTTTTTATCACTTGATTATGCAATGCTGCATTAGGTATTAGGGGAATAAAAATAACCTAATTACTGAATTACCTACCTTGAATATTGAAATACCATCCTTGATAACCGTTTTAACTGTTCTGCTAAAATGATTAGTTATGCTTAGCCATGCTTATTTAGCTAGGCTTTTAAAGTAAATGTTTTACGATGGATTTCTGTTAAAGTTTGAAGAGTAAATTGGGACCAGTTGGGGCTTATGTCGGGAAAGGAGTCTCGACGTTCGTGCCCGATTGTGTCAAGTTAAGATAGGACCCCGATTGCTGGGCCGCTTGTGGTCGTGACTTGCAACTGACCGCATACTCCGGTAAGCCTGATCACGGCTAATCTATCGCGAGAAAGGTTACCCACGCACTGGGAGTGGAGAGATGGCGGGAGTGGCGGAGACCCTCGGGGGACAAGGTCTCGGGTTCGAGGGGTACCGTGCTCTCGGGTGGCGCGGAGCCGTTCTGGCGAAAGAGGATCTGTTGGAGAAGGTTGATATATGTAGGTAGGACCTGCATATATCGTGTGGTTAAGGGATCCCCAGCTGGGTAAATCGATTCGGATCGCCGCTGCTTCTCGGATAAGGAGACTCGACCAACTGAACAGCAACGTAGTTACAAGAGGAACATGATTTTCGAAAAAAGATTGGTTGATAACAAATACTTGATCTAGTTTAAGATTACCTAGAGATAGGGTAATCCTTACTAATTTATAAATTGTTGATAAAGGTATCCTTGAAAATGCTTTTCTGCAAAGGAACTTTGATTCTTACTAAAGCCTTACCTTGATTTCCCCTTAACATGCATTCATAAGTCTTATCCTCTTTTCCGTCGGGTAAGTCTTGCGGAGTAATTTTGTACTCAGGGTTTGTTGAAACCCCTGTTGTAGGAGAAGCTTCCGAAGAAGTCTGTTTTGGACCCTGCTGTATGACGGCCGTCGCCGAGGACGACGACGAGTAAATGACTTAACCCTTGGGTAGGGTTGTAATATAAAGAGTTTGTATATTATTATCGCTACACCACCACTATGGTTTGTAACAACTAAACTTATGGTTTGTTATTTTTAAACTCTGGTTTGTAAATTAAAGTTATTGTAAGACTTCCGCACTTTTACTCCGATGTATATTATTTATTGTAAAACTGTTGTAATACTGCAATGTCTCGAATAATGATTGATCCTGCTCGGAGTTTCGGGCGTCGACCCGATAGTTCTCTTGGGTAATGGAACTCATGCATAGCTGTCGGAGGTCCTTTGGACGATGACGTGTGCGTGTGGGCCATTTTACTTAGGAGGTTCTGCCACAGCTTGGTATCGGAGCCGGTTCATTGTTATCGAGTGGTTGTGGTATTATTTACAAAACTTCAAAATGTTTTGGGTCAAATAAATTTAATTTAAATATTTTGGTCCAAATTGCTTCTGACTTATCTCATTTCATTTTCGTTATCCCCCATTCTGAATTTAAAGATTTATGGTGGAGTAATGTATTATATAATGCCCTATGTTATAGAAAGTTTATATTGATAAGCTTTAAATTTTTATGTGTTCGATTTGTAAGATCGATTCATGCATCATGATTTATTCACCATAATAAGTACTTCCCCTTTAATATGGTTTGGGTTAGGAAGTATCAGTCCTATTCTTGCTAACCTATAGATTTCTCTCTATCTATTCTTATTTCTTAATCTATCTATGCTTCAAGATGGCTCGTACTAAGGATACTCCAAAGAAAAAGATGGGTCCAAAGGGAGTCCCTCGTCACCAACTTGCCCATCGGGATGATCCCGGAGCAAGCAGCAGTAATTCTCCTCCTAACCCTCAAGCTGAAGTGGTCCGGCTTACTACAGCCCTAGGTCAAGCTGAAGATCAAACAGCCACACTACGATGTACCAATAATTTTCTTAGACAACTTCGGAATGAAGCTTGGGAGCGAGAAGATGTTGCAAGGGCCCGAATTCAAGAGCTGGAATTTTATGTCCATCATATTGAGCAACATAACATAGAGCTATCCAATGAAGTTCAAAGGTTAGAGAATTTGGTAGATCCTGAATATCAGCGCCAAGCCGCTCAAGATGACCTCGGGATAGTAATGGGCAGTGATGATGAAGAAGTTGAACCTGAAGCAAATGAAGGCGAAGAAAATGAAGTGATCGCCGTGGACTCTGAGGAAGAAAACTCAGAGGAAGGGGAGGAAGATTCAGGAGAAGAAGAAGAGGATCCCGAGATGATTGAGGAATACGAAGACGATGATGAGGATGAAGAAGTGATTCCTGTTATTAGTGATGAAGATGAGTAGAATAATAGGAATCTTCAGTGTAAAATAGAGTCAGCCATGTATTATATTGGTCTTTCCTTTTTCTTGAACCATAGTAATCATGGCGGGTGTGGGTTTGAAATAAAAGTAATGTAAGATAAGTGTGTTGTATAAATTCTGTTTTCACATGTTTAGTTATGCATGTGAATAAAGTGTGGTTTGTTACTCTCAGATGCCTCGTCTGTGCTCTGCTGATGGTTCGGGTACATCTCAAATTGGGGGTGATGCTCCCAATCCACCCCCGGTACCACCAATTCTGGCCGATGCTATTGCAGCCCTAGTCAATGCTACTACACTTCTAGCTCAAAACCAGAATCAAAATGCTGGACAGGGCAATCGCGGTCGTAATAACAGAAATGAGACCACATATGTGGATTTCACCGACGTCCGTCCGCCAGTGTCTCCAGGGTAGATGAACCCCTAGAGGCAGATGAATGGCTCCGCACCATGGAGCAAAAGTTTGAGCTTATCCACTGCACAGAATATCAGAAGCCTTTGTTTGCAGCTCAGCAGCTTAGGGGTGCTGCAGATACTTGGTGGGCAAATTTTCTTGCTGCCCAGTTACCTGGTCACTGTGTTACATGGGCGGAGTTTCGTGAAGCATTCCGTGCCCATTATGTTCCTGAAGGAGTTATGACTATAAAGCTTGAAGAGTTTCTTGCTCTTAAACAAGGGGACAAGTCCATCATGGAATATTTGGGAAAATTTAATCACTTGTCCCAGTATGCTCCTGAGCATGTTAACACTGATCATAAGAAGAAGGCTTGTTTCCTCAGGGGTATGAATAGTAAAATTCAGAGAATGTTGACCCTCAATCCTAATGCTACCTTTCATGAGATGGTGAATATTGCCATTTCTTATGAATGAGAAAAACCGTCAGCACCAAGAAACCAAGAAAAAGAAAGGGGTGTTGTCGGGAAGTTCTAGTAGGAAGTCAAAGCGTCAGAAGTTTATTTACCATCCTCAAAACCATCCTCGTCCTTTTTATCGACCATCTTTCCCTCCACAACAGCAATACCAGTTTAAGCAGCAGTCATATGTTCGACCTGCTGCAACTCTACCTTACCCTCGATCCGTGCCCGCTCTTACTATCCTCGCCAGCCAGGTGGTTCGGATCCTCATGCCGTAACCCCTGTCAATTATCCATGTTACAATTGTGGAAAGCCTGGTCACTTTGCAAGGGATTGTCCGCATCCGAGGCAATTCAATCAAAATTATCAACAGGCACCTGCATCTCAAAGTCAGAGCAAGGGCAATAATCAGAATACTCAGAAAGGAAAAATAGAAAAGAAAACTGGACGAGTTTTCTATACTCAAGCAGGGGAAATACCTGAGGGAGAACCAGTCTTGATGGGTATGTTTCCTGTCGCCAATCACCCCGCAGTTATACTTTTTGACTCTGGTGCATCGCATACATTCATCAACGAAACATTTGTTAATAAGCATGAACCTCCAATCAGAGCTACAAAAGAGGATTTTTATATACAGTCACCTGGGGGACGTCTGTGTACTAGGGAAATGGTATATCAAATCCCTATAACATTGGGTGGGCATGATTTTCCCACATCAATGATAATATTAAAGGATCAAGATCTAGATGTGATCCTTGGAATGAATTGGCTAAATCAGCATGGGGCTGTTATTGATGCCCTGCATAGAACTATTCAAATGAACTTACTTGAAAGTAATTCTCAACTTCTTATCCAATTTCCATTATCAAGACGAGTGGGTAAGAAGGTGAATGCAGTCTCAGTAAAGGAAATCAAAGATATTCCTGTAGTTTGTGAATTTCCAGATGTATTTCCAGAAGATCTACCGGGTTTACCTCCAGAAAGAGATGTGCAATTCAGCATTGATTTAAAATCTGGGACTGCACCAATATCAAGAAGAGCTTATAGAATGCCACCAAAAGAATTGGCAGAATTAAAAACTCAGTTACAAGAGTTGCTTGATAAGGGTTTCATTCAACCAAGTTCATCACCATGGGGATGTCCAGCAATCTTTGTGAAAAAGAAAGACAAAACTTTGAGATTGTGCGTGGACTATCGTCCACTGAATGAGGTGACTATCAAAAACAAGTATCCTTTACCTCGCATTGATCTATTCTTTGATCAACTTGCGGGCGCTAAAGTCTTCTCCAAGATTGATTTGAGATCTGGATATCATCAGATAAGGATCAAACCAGAGGATGTTCCAAAGACTGCATTCACTACTAGATATGGATTATATGAATACTTGGTTATGTCATTTGGGTTGACCAATGCTCCAGCTCACTTCATGTATTTGATGAATTCGGTATTTATGCCCGAACTTGATAAGTTCGTGGTGGTGTTCATTGATGATATTCTGGTATACTCCAAAAGCAAGAAAGAGCATGCAGAACATCTTAGAATTGTTTTGCAACGTCTAAGAGAACACCAATTATATGCAAAGTTCAGCAAATGTGAATTCTGGCTAGATAAAGTTCCATTCCTGGGTCATGTGCTATCATCAGAAGGAGTTGCCGTTGATCCAGGTAAAGTAGAAGATGTTCTGAATTGGAAGCCACCCACTACTATGCATCAAGTCCGTAGTTTTCTATGTATGGCAGGCTACTATCGAAGATTTATTCCAGATTTCTCTAGAGTAGCCAAGCCAATAACTGAATTGTTGAAGAATCAAACAAAGTTTGTCTGGTCACCTGAGTGTGAAGAAGCATTTTAGAAGTTGAAAAAGTTACTAACAACAGCACCAGTTTTGGCACAACCAGATATTGAAAAGTCCTTTGATGTTTATTGTGATGCATCGGGAATTGGAATTGGCTGTGTATTAATGCAAGAAGGTCGGGTTATGCTTATGCGACAACTCAAACGTCATGAAGAACATTATCCAACGCATGATCTGGAACTAGCAGCAGTAGTGCATGCATTGAAGATTTGGCGTCACTATCTGTTAGGCAATACTTGTCATATTTATACAGATCATAAGAGCTTGAAGTATATCTTTACCCAAGCAGATCTGAATATGCAACAAAGAAGATGGTTAGAGTTGATTAAAGATTATGATATTGAAGTACATTACCACCCTGGTAAAGAAAATGTTGTTGCTGATGCCCTCAGTCGCAAAAGTCAATGTAACTGTTTAATTGTGAGACCAATGGAGATTACATTGTGTCACAAGCTGGAAAAGCTTGGAATAGAAATGGTTCAATAGGAAAGCTTAGCAAATATTGCCATTCAATCCACTATCAAAGATCAGATCATTGCTGCTCAGAAGGAAAATAAAGGTATAGCTCATATCAAAGAAAAAGTCAGAACTAGGAAACCAACTTGTTTTAGAATTGATGACACAGATGTGTTATGGTTCAAAAATCGTTTGGTAGTGCCAAAAATTCCTGATTTACGTCAACAAATTCTTGATGAAGCTCATTTGTCAAAATTTTCTATTCATCCGGGCAGCAATAAAATGTATCACGACTTAAAACAGAGATTTTGGTGGACCAAAATGAAGATTGAAATTGCTAAGTATGTAGCTACATGGGACACTTGTCGGAAAGTTAAAGCTATGCATCTGAAGCCAGTAGGAGAGTTACAGCCATTGCCTATACCAGCTTGGAAATAGGATGATATCGGAATGGACTTTATAGTTGGTCTACCCAAAACAGCAAGTGGAAATGATTCTATCTGGGTCATTGTCGATCGACTTACAAAGTTAGCTCATTTTCTTCCTGTTAAAGTGGATCATTCTGCTTTGACTTGTGCCAAGCTTTATATTGCACAAATTCTAAGTCTCCATGGGGTGCCCAAAACTATCACTTCAGATAGAGGTCCACAGTTTGTCTCCAAATTCTGGAAACATCTACACAAGTCAATGGGTACTAAATTGTTACACAGTACGGCCTATCATCCGCAGACTGGAGGACAGACAGAAAGGGTAAATCAAATTCTTGAAGATATGTTGAGATCCTGTGCTCTCAATTATCCAAATAAGTGGGACGAATGTCTACCTTTAGCGGAATTCTCTTATAACAACAGTTACCAAGAAAGCATCAAAATGGCACCTTTTGAAGCAATGTAACGATGCAGAACTCCATTGAGTTGGTCTGAGCCTAGTGAAAGATGGTTCTTTGGGGTTGATCTTGTAAAAGAGACCGAAGAAAAAGTTAAGCAGATACAAGATAATATGAAGATAGCTCAATCCTGATAGAAAAGTTATGCAGATAAAAGACGCCGACCACTGGAGTTTGCCATTGGGGATTATGTATATTTGAAAGTGTCACCCAAGAAAGGAGTCACTC
>DXKC01001099.1:0-11825 GCA_031170775.1 Cymbopogon citratus
GGCGGCGGCAAAATGGCCATCTCCAGCCGCAGGGAGGAGTGCGGCCTCCGCGGACGCCACTAGGAGCGGCGCCGCGATGGCAGAGCATGCGGCTGCAGGCTGCGCACTCTGCTTGCCGTGGCTGCGCTCCGCATCAGGCTCTACACCGCCCGCAGCTCCGACACCTTCGCCGTGCGCGTGCGCGAACACGGCGTCACCGTGAACATCATCAACGGCCCCTTCAGCTCCTTCATGACCGTGAGTTCGTGACGAGTGCTGCCGTCCTCTTGGTGAAGATGAAGTGGGTCTCCCGATTTGCACCCAAGCAGCAAAGGCAGAGCAGTCCTTCTCGGACTGTGCTCACCTCGCTCTGTCGTGTGCTGCTCTGCCGCGCTCGTCGTGCTCGCCTCGCTCTGCTCTGCCGTGTGCGTGGTGTCGTCGTGCTCGCCGTGTGCTGCGCCGCTGTGCTGTTGCCCGTTGCTGTGGTTTGTGTCTGTTGCCATGTGTGGTGTTGTGCTGGAGCGCGCTCGTGCTCTGCCGCTGCTGCTGCTGGAATGCCCACCATTTGCTCGATGAAATGCCTCAAAGAGGTAATCTTACCAGTCTAGAGAAGAGGTGACCATTTCAAAACGAACCAAGCAACCAAACACAGACTGGGGTTAGCCAGGCTGACCTAGTACATACAACCAAACAACTAGGAGTTGGCTTGATGGAGGCAGGCAAAGGCTAGCCTGGCTTGGTTTTGCTAGCCAGGCTGGGTTAGGAAAGGAACCAAACACACCCTATTAGTACAAGGCTTGATCCAAGAATAAGTTGTACAGATTGTTACATTACCAAGACTATGATTTCAAATGTTGACAACTTTCATACCAACATGCAGACTAAATAAATAAGAAATAATGCTTACATGTGATCCACAATAGAAGTAGGGCTTCCCATTAGAAGCACTTGATCTATGCGAAGAATGGTGAGTTCCTTTTATGGATCGCACAAACCGCTGTGTGGTATCACATAAGATGAAATTCGGCAAGAAATCTGTCTGCATCTCACTCCATATCTGAATAGACCAGAAAAACAGCATCGTTTTGATTAGATGAAACAACAAATTTTGCAGGGATAAGCATAAAAATGCATTTCATAATTCAATGCACTCTAAGGGCTTGTTCGGCTAATCCCCTCCCCAAGGGGATTGGAGGAGATGAGGGCGATTTTGATGTGTAAGGGATTTAATCCCCCTCAATTCCTTTCAATCGCTCCAATCCCCACCAAACCAAACAATCCCTTAATGTGATTTTTAAGCAAAATTTTGATATCAAATTGTTTCTCTTTCTTAAGTAATTCCCAACAAACAATACATCATTCATTGGTTGCACAATTCAGGATTTGAAAGTGAAGGTTCTTTGTGTGCTGTGGGAGAGGGATTTCCAGGGCCTAGCTGATACAGGCACATTATAGACCATGAGCACCATAAGTTGTGAGATTAAATCATTATTATTACATGTATTATGCATTAATCAAACTCATGAGTGTAACATGGTAAGGTCCCAAACCTGAGAAGAGATGCGACTTGAATAAGAAACCAACGAAAGATTCTCTTGCATCTCGCTAAGCATAAGAGAGTAAGAATCCAGTTCAAGAAATCTTGATATCGATTGGTGTGTAAGCTCCAAAATATCCAACAGTTGTTGCAGTTCCTAATTTGTGAAGACAAAAATAAGTGGTTCCAAAACAATAATTTACCAGCAGCAGGAATTATATTGTATAAACAAAAGTAAAACATTCTTACCACAACACCACATAGATCTCCATTTTCAAAGCGCTCAAGTAGAAAGTCAATATTTTCCCTGAATATTTTGTTCATTCTCTGAGTAATTATGCTTCTTAGGTCAATAGTCCTCCCTAAAACCTGGGATGCAAAATGAAATCCTTCAGTAATAGTGCAATAAACTAGATGACATGTGTTATAAATCTTCTTAGAAGGTTAATTCCATAGAATTAGTAAATAAACAAAGGGACCAAATGCTTGCTACCGGTTCAGATTTCAGAGGCTGCAGGAAAGCTACAAGAGTAAATAAAAGGCCAAACTTAGGGTGAAGCTGGATGCAAGGTCCAAATTCAAGATGCACAACATAATCATGATACAAGAAATCAAATTATGAAATCCAACAAGAATACCCTCAGTGCTAGTGTTGTTACTGTATATGCAGTATCAATCTCATGGATTGTCAGTTTTGAAACACATATTTGGAAGCAGAAGTGTTGTTTTGCACTCAAATTATAGAAGAGTATGTTCAAGAAAAAATATATAGATGTAACTACACAGTTACATATATATTGAGAAGCATATCAACCAATTAGGTTTACAGATCAATGAATTATTGGGAAAACTACATATTATTCTTTCAAATGAAAGAACAAATTTGTTCTTCATTAAAAAGATACTGAAAAAGCATCAATATCAATATCAGGATGTTTTGTTTTTTCCAACTAACAGGACCCCTGATTTTTCTTCTGCCATCAATTTTTATCAACTTCAATTTTTCCACTCACTTCCCATACGTTTATTTGCCTGTGCCAACTTTTGGCATTTTTTTGACCCAACAGAATATTTCAACTTACAGATTACAAGTCAAATGGGGTATGAACAGCAATGATATAATCTTAGAGTGGTCTTCCACCAGTAAAGTCCAACTGATAATGATGTGTTATGGAACGACTAGGAATAGATGGTAGGACTAGGAATTGGAACGGAGAGGGTAGTGAGGCAATGGCGGAGTAGGGGATTCACCGGTGGCAGCGGCTGAACCGCACGCAGCCACCGTCGAAGAGGAACCCCACCCCTTGGTAGGATTCTATTCTCTTCTTTGATGCCTCTTCTTACATTCACTAGTGCTCTTATACAAGATGAGCACGCTTTTCTTAACCAAAGTGCTGCCGGCATACTAAAGAAAGCTGATCCTTAAAACCCTCTCAGTTTATTGACTTTCTAAACAAAGGCACCTTAGCCACTACTGGCTGCATGCTTATTCTCTTCTAAACCGAATTCTCTCCTCAGCCACTAGTATTGGCTGAGACCTCTTCCACTGCCATAACATTACTCCACCCCTCCAAGACAGCTCGTCCTCGAGCCCGCATATGGAGTTCGTGGTGCCCTCCAACAGCAGGCACCCTTGCTATGGGTTCAGCAGAACGGGACTGCACTGGAGGCAGCCACGGCCCTGCTTGTGATGGCCGAATTGCCCGCAGATGAAAAGGGATTGGTATTGCGGATGGTAGTGGCAGGGACAATGCTGAAGCCATGGCCGCTTGGGCCTTCGCTGGTGGTGTCAAGTGTTGGACAACGCCGCCCGCCGGAGCAGCCACCTGGTTGTCGTCCATGATGGCCTGACTAGCAGTGTTGATGGCAATGTTGCCCTTCAAGGCCTTCACGAAGAGAAGGGGGTGGATGAAGGCGACCATGGCTGCAGAGGAGGAGAGCAACGGCGTAGCTGGCATCGTCCTTGTTGGTGACGGCGCTGATGCAGCAAGTGGCGTAGCAGTGTGGAACTGCACAGGCACCACTGCGGCTGTCGGTGGCGCTGCTGACGACGTTGTTGAGGACGATGGTGCAGCAACCGTAGCGGAATCGACAGCCACTGCCCCGTGCTGCAGCACAGGGTCCTCCACCACGAGGTCCATTGTTGATGAAGGTGGAGTAGCAGGTGTATTGCCATTGATGATGTCGAGTAGTGCGAGGATGCGGTCGAGCTTCGCATCCAGCCTCGCCTCAAAGGCCACAGGATCGAACGGAGTGCCGGACATGGTTGTCGATGCACTCGGGATTGGCTCCGGTACCAAATTGTTATGGAACGACTAGGAATAGATGGTAGGACTAGGAATTGGAACGGAGAGGGTAGCGAGGCAATGGCGGAGTAGGGGATTCACCGGTGGCAGCGGCTGAACCGCACACAGCCACCGTCGAAGAGGAACCCCACCCCTTGGTAGGATTCTGTTCTCTTCTTCGATGCCTCTTCTTACATTCACTAGTGCTCTTATAGAAGATGAGCACGCTTTTCTTAACCAAAGTGCTGCCTGCATACTAAACAAAGCTGATCCTTAAAACCCTCTCGGTTTATTGACTTTCTAAACAAAGGCACCTTAGCCACTACTGGCTGCATTCTTATTCTCTTCTAAACCGAACTCCCTCCTCAGCCACTAGTATTGGCTGAGACCTCTTCCACTGCCATAACATGATGGCATTCAGTCAAATATGGATCGTTAACAATCCAACTGACAACGATGACAAAAGAAAGAAAGAACAAACAAGCACCAAATGAGACAGTGCAAACAATGACAGATGATAAAAAAGGATCAAACAAAACTAAGGGTTGGTTTAATAGCAAAAACAAAACTTTACCCTGAACCAAATAATATAGCTGAGTCCTTACCATTACTCTCCTTAACTTGAAAATCGCGTCAAATCGCAAAGGTTTGACAAAGTACTTCTCACCATCATCGCATGCATATGTAAATGAACTATCAAGAAGAGTACTGCATATGAAGGCGAAGATCAGCATTTAGAATCAATAGATATTCTATACAAAATTATTGGCACATTTTTTATAATGTTGAAGTACAACTCCTTTCTGCATATACAAAATAGATGAAAAAGACAAAAAGGTTGATACCTTGCTGCACAGCTCTTGTAATATGTAAAGATGATCTCATTAAGCTTCTGAGCAAGAAGATCGAAGCAAAGATCAACCTAGAGGGCAGTGCACAAGTAACACAGGTAAGAAGTTCGCAAATGGATGACAATAGAACTTTGACTCTATGACCATGGGTAATCCCAAGCCACACCGTCGCCTTGCTTTCTTCCTAGATGGTGATTCATATGCAACCAGACTAACCATGCAGGACTAAACACCGCCAGCCTAAACATGAACCAAAATGAGTTTTTGTGCTACATAGTTGAGTGAGTTAATATCATTTAATTTGGTTGAATATATTCAGCAAGAAAGCTACAATAACGAAGAATACAGTTAAGATGGAGAACATGCCCAAAATGGAAGCGAATTGATAGTCAAGTGAGACAAGGTAACTGCCTACCTCAGCTTCAATTTCATCATAAAGAAATCTCTGCTTGAGAGAGGTTAGTGCATGTTGAGCAGAGTCATTGTAAAGGTCAAATGGAATCAAAATGCTTTCGATAAGACCAGCATCTTGTGATTCAATGACATGGTCCACCAGCATCCACGGGAGTGAGCATTCAATTGGAAACTGTCACCAAGACATAAATTAGTATTAGCCTGCACTGTTAATATTTACAAGAAGCTGCTTAAAAAAATTCTACATCTGAATTCTCACTAATAGCTCGACCTATCTACAATTTCATTATACAACAAAGGAAAACAAAAATGCTCCACCTGGATGACACGAGAAGATTCAAGGTAAAATTCTCTGAACCAAAGAAACCCAAGATCAGTTAGAGTACCAATAGTCGCTGCATATTATACCAAAAAAGGGTAGCAGTTAATTGTACTCCAAAGAAACAGGATAAACAAACAGTAAATATGAATTGCTGAAATTCAGAGTAGTGAAATAAAGGTTAATTGAAAATGTTCCCTGATTAAAATATGAAACATGTGAAATGTTACCACAGAACTCTTAAGTGAATGTGAATTGCTATCTTTAAGACTGACTCAGATTAAGTACGCACCTGTATAATCCAAAATATGCAAGAAAAAACTAAGCTTGTAGAAAAATGTCTCTAGTTGTTTAAGATCTTCCACAGGTATGCCAGAGCCACTATTCCCAAAAAGTCCTCCAGGTTTTCTCAGATTACCACCAGATACAAGCTCGCATATAAGAAATTGCAAACAATGAATCTGTAAAAGTTTTGGTAAAAATACAACAATAATAGTTACGTCAGCAGTGCAGTAAACAAAAGATATTCTAAGTAAATACAAAAATACAACAAATGTTCCAGCATAAATAAATAAAAGAAATAATGTGACAACTTTACAGTTTGTTATGACCAGTTAATTGTTAAAATGAACTACTTTCTGAAATTAACTTCCAACCCCCAAAACCCGCCCTGCCAAAAAATATAATAGTTGTAGACAACCTTTTTATTTACTTTTCAAGTGAATGCAATAAGGATGCACATTGATTGATTTCAACAGTTAAGAGAGTTTTCCAAAACTGAAGTCAATAATCAGAAAAGATGTGTGAGGTCTAGATGATTTCCTACTATAGTTTTTCCAATTTATACTACTGAAATCAATAAAGTAACAATGAAATTTGTCCTAAAACATTGACACCGCCTCCTACAATCTTGAAGAGTATTGTATGAGCACTGGGGGAAATGTTCGAACGCAAACTTCGTCAGGCACCACAGGGGCTAAGAACTTAATTGATAGATCATTGAAAACTCAAAATCATGAATGAAACCTGTGCAGCTGTTGGTGCAACTGGTCTTGGGTAAAATGTGTTTTGTCTCATTTCCTCAGTTTCTTGGTGTAGCGAGTGCTGCTCTGGGTCTGCCTTACTAGTGTTGGCCATCCAATCTGCTGAGAGGGTTCGCATATCAGAGAGAATCCTGAAAGAATACAAAGGAAAATGAGCAAAACTTTTTAGTTTTCCAAATCCATTCTCAAAATAGGAGTGCATTGTCACACAAGATCCAGTTCAAAGACTGTCAATCACAAAAAGAATCAGAAATGTCTGAACCCATAGGAACTTTGGATAGCATATATACGATGTCCATTGTAAAGTAAACAGGATGGTTGCAAGAGACAGAATTATTTACCGAGAAAGGTCCTTCTTCTTTCTAAATGTTGTACGAAGCATAGTATCAAGTTTATCCTGTACAAAGTCTTGGACCTCCATGTGTATTGTTTCCCACAAAGCTTCAGACACTAAAGTATCACAATGCTGCATCATCAATCCTATACTCTTTACGTAACCAATTAATTCAAGCAGAGCCCTTCGTTCTTCAGCAGTATAGTTATAGCGTACTACCTGCATTGCAAATAAGCAATAAACATCAAGTCATGAACACAAAAAAAAGGTAAAAAAATCATATTGTAATTATGAGTTGTCAAGTTATAAATGAATACTTTATCAAAACACCAAAAACAAATCAAGGAAAACAAAAGAGAATGCCGCAACGCTAATGGATTACTAACATAACTTTTCACCACGATGCATGTTTAAATAACAAAGCCTACATTGTAATGAAGAAAACTATAAGCAGCAGAGTGACAGAACATTTAAAATGTTATGAGGGGTGCCATTTGCTTAAGACAAAATCATTCATGAACACAACCCCCAAGGTTGATAAAATATTTAAATCTGCTGAGGCCTCAAGAGACAGATATATTTGGATAAATAAATAAGAGATTGAAAGATAACAAATAAAAGAGAAGGAATTCTTTCTTAATTCCAATGGAATATTACCCATTCATAGACCTAAACTTAGGAAATTTACATAAAATACATGTAATATATTTACAACGGAACAAACCCGATAAACTAGGAAACTAATCACTATGAATCTAATTCCCAATTAGCACTGCCTGGTCGGTCCAAAATGACAGTAGTGTGCCATAGTCTAATTCACAGCAGCATTGACTACAAGGGAATGGCTATACTGCTACAGTACAGCAGTACACTGTTATGTTTTTACAAAAAAAAAAAACTAAACAAGCAGCAACATAAGGAAATGTAATTATGTAACTAATAATAAAACAATAGTCAAAAAGCAATCAGAATTTGTTGTAGAAAAGTGAGAACTGCTTGCAGCGAAGCTGATAAGACCTTTTCATAGTCAAAACATGTCCTGGAGTTTTGTTGCGAATCTGAAATAGGGCGAGAGAATTTCCAGGCACATTGTTCCCAAATCCTGCTAGTCCAACGGCTAAGAAGCTGGAAGCCTTCAACAACAATATCATACATGTTCCCTTTGATATCCCGGGACCAGTCATTGTCCACACCATCTGATGACTTCAATCTTATCATCTGAAAGAACAGATCAATATCAATGCATGAAAGAGCACACCAAAGACAACAAGTATTACTATCTCAGTGTTAAATGAAATACTTTTTTAAGTTGTTCTTTTCCTTTTGATGACTCAATGTATGGTATAGTGCAAATATATGTTTCTTGTTTCATCAAACTAAAGATAGAGAACTCAGTTGGGAGCAATGGTGGAAACTATTACAGCACAAACCTGCTCGTGTATATCTTCCATAGACGAAGAAGAGGACTGTTACAAGTATAAACAGAGAGAGGCAGGCTAAGCTAGAGAGTTAAGAGGGGTCAGTCCCAGAGAGGCTTAGCTAGAGAGTTAAGAGGGGGGAAGTCCTAGGCCACACGCCTGGAGAGTTCCCAGGTAGCACACAGCAGATACAAAGTAATGGCAGGTATTAATACAAAGTAATAGCAGGTATTAATGCTAACAGCAACAGTGATGGCTAATGACTCATGCGATATCAATTCTACAGTTATTTTAGAAAAATATAAGAGTGATGCAATGAAAATAAAATTATATGTTTACCTGATCCATAGCAGAGGCAAAACGTATAGAGAAGTCGTCATGCTCAGCTCTGATAGTTCCCATGTGATTCAAAATCAAGTAATGCCTCTGATACGTGGTTTAGTTAAGGAATTAAAGCATATTATGACATATCATGTGCAAATTTAGTTAGTTCTGGTTGCGCTTCCTGCTCTAACGAAATTCCATTTGCCTTCATGTGGAATAAACCATGGGGATCTGTTTTTTGTACACAATAGAGATTCTGTCCAGGTAAGAAACCAACATATGTTTGAACCCATTCGTGAAAAAATGTTTAGAAAACTCAGCAGAAAGGATATTCTTGTAGCTCTCGACCCTGAATTTCATGAGGTGCTTGAAGACTAAGGAGACGAGTTTGACTGGAAAAATTTTGAAAATATGATGACAATTCCTTCAAAATTGCAGCAGGAGAGAGATGCAAATCTGGAAATGCCGGGATCACTGGGTCATTCTGAAAAAAAAGGAAGATGTAAGAGCGATAACAAGTTTAAAATATGAAGTAGCATAATCAGATAAACATCAACTCCTCCAAAAATCCATCTATAAGTAGACTTAAGTGGATATCTACAAGATGATCAAATGATCAAACCTTAAAAACATTGAGAAGACGATTTATCTTCACCCTCTTATAAAGCGACTCACTCTCCTTCTCTGATGAGGTTGCTAGGACAACCAAAACTGGGAGGACACGAAGTAGGGTATGGCGCTCAGGAAAAAGAAGAGCAAAGTCCAATTCCAATGACTCCACACAAAATACTATAAGAACCTGTAGAATATCCTCAACACTGATGTTTTAAGTTAAGGAAATCAATAACAGATTGACAAATAAAATGAAGCAACCACAGCCATGATATTAATCTGTTCTAGCAAGCATAACAGGTGCATAGCAACAAGCAGATTTTATAGCCATCTGAAATATTACATAAACCAACAATCAGCTACTTAGACAGCTCAGGTACAAGCACAGAATATATGATACTGGTGTGCAGATTTGTATTGTGGACATCTAAAAGTTGTTCCAATCAGTGATTTTTCACTAAAAAAAATATTCAAGTGCAGGGTTGTGTTGCTAAATTCTCAACATGCTAAATACATTCAGTCAATCAAACAAAGTTACATAAGCTCTCATCTACAGCAAGAAAACACAAGAGACAGGATCTTTGTTGTAAATGTATCAAAACTTATCAATTTTGAAATTGCATGTTATTTTTCCTGCTACAAGCAACAGTGCAACACAATCATCTAAAAGAACTCATATAGCATGCTTATAAAAAGCAAACAAGTGTGATGTTGAAACACAGAATGTGGGATACGTATTTGTCCGAAACATCTCAGCATGCAAATTTAACAAGATGGCCCATCTGGTGCTCAGAAAAATCTGCAAATGCAAGCGAGAAACCAAGTTAAAAATGCACATATACATATTAGCTATCGTGACAATTCAGTGAGGAATTTAGTTAGTCCACTTTCATCCCTTTGAAAATTGGGATTTCGGAAGTGTTCTTATTTTAAACTATTTTACAGAAGTGTTTATTCTACTCAAGAATCAAGCACAAGCATGCAAACAATAGCATCAACTACAATGTCAAAAGAGAAAAAAATATTCCACTGATTCCTGAAATTGATGTCTGTAGATCAAGTTGTTATAAATTCAACTAATTTGTTTATTTATTATTTTAAACATGGAGTAACTGCTGAGCTTAAACACAATTGACCTCAACTCTGTAGAAGTAAAAAGGCAAGGAAAATTGTGCACAAGGCTCTTGTGTCCTTTGTGTCTTGAGTATTTGGGTCAATAGTATTTGGGTCTTGAGTGTGTTGCGTGTGTGGTACCGTACATTTACTCATTCAGTACTCTCTCTTTAATGAAATGACACATGTAGTTGTCTTAGAAAAAAAAATTATCGTAAGGATTTAAGAGTTCCAACATAACAAGAAGCTGTAATGAAGAGCAATGACAAAGCAGCAACCTGAAGATCATCCAGCTCTTCTCTCATGGTGTCAGTATCCTGCCACTGTGTGCTTACTTGAGTGAATGTTCTGCATGAAAATATAAACAAAAATCAATCGCTGCATCTAAGAGAACATGTACAGATGTACTAGCAATCGAACATAAATCAAAAGAAAATAAAAAGTATCTGGATGTTGATATATGATCCTGGACTAATAGGTAAGTTGTAAAGTTGTAATATTTATTAAGTGGTAAAAGTGACATGGCGTGTACCACTAGATGCTTACCATTTTAGGCTTCACTGGAAAATACAGAGTATCCAAATTATATTGCAAGTTAATTCATAACTTTTATAGTATCTATAAAAAGTTAGTCCATTCAAAGTTGCAAATGTTGTTCTCCACCACTTAAACTAGTTATTCAGAGAGCAAATTTACACGTGCAAAGACTATTTTCATAGCAACTTGAGGCAGTACATTCAATAGGACTGCATACAAACATCAGATGACACTATGGGCACAAAAACACGGGTATATGAGCATGTCATTTTTATGGTAGTTTATGAAACAGTGAAACACAACTCCAGCTGTACTAATTGACACTAAAAATAAATCCCACCAAGGTGATAGCATATCGAGTAATGAAAAAATTGAAGGTCAGCTTCATACACAACTATCAAATAGGAGTAACAAGGTGATCAACTGGCAGTCCGAAAAAATTGGAGCAGATACAGTTCTACACTCATTTCTGTCACTGCCATAGGTGCTCTAAAAGACAAGGCATGACCATATACCTCTTGTACCATGAAAAATCATTAGGTATGCTTGCTTTTGCATTCTTGAGATGATCAAGCTGCAGTAGGATGTCAAGCAACTTCAGCATAGACCTGCACGAGCGACACAACAAAGAAAAAGAAAAGCTTTTATTCCCAAGTTGAGGAAACCCAACATGAGCAGCAACCACACCTCGAGAACAAAAGAAAAAAGAAAAGAGGTATCTCTTATGGAGATGAATCACATTAGGGATATCAAGATAAAATAACAAATATCATTCTCAACTTGAAAAGAAAAGAACAAATAATTAGCGAGTTAGAACATGGAGAAATTAGGTTAGCTTTGAAGCTATGTTCCTATGCAATCTGAGATAATGTCTCAAAAAAAATGCTAAGCAATAGTGACCAGGAGAAAGAACAAACCAAAAATGAGTGATCGTGGGTCCATTAACCAGTCTCTCTGGCCTAGAGAATCTCTGCATGTCAGCTGCCAACTGCAGCAGATGATACAATGGTGTGAAACTCAACAAAAGGTGCTCCAACAAGTGCCTTTTGAAGGAAACAC
>DXKC01001101.1:0-16470 GCA_031170775.1 Cymbopogon citratus
GATTTTCTTCAGGGGGTCTGCCTCTGCTTATATAGTCCAAAGAGGTGAAACATGACCCTTGGATCAAACCGACTTGAATCGATGGCATAGATGGCTTCCGAATGGCAGTGGAGAGATGTGAGAGAAAGATCTCTGACAGGTAGGGCCCACCTGGGTCAACCGACCTAGGGGGAGGTCGGCTGACCTGGCCCTGTGCTAGCTGGCCTTTCCCTTCGGTCTGGTATTCTTTGGTGTCTTCTAGAACATTCTTTCATGATTTTTGCGGAGATCCGACTTGATTTGGTATGGTTCCTTGTCCTCTACTCTTTCTAGCATATTCTATTAAGTCTCTGAAAAATCACAATTCACCAAAGCTGTGGAATTTGTTAGGTTAGTCCTTAAAACTCTTTGCTTGGTGAGGATTCCGGTATCTTCTAGAGGATTCCAAGTCGTAACCAATGTGGTCTCTCTCATCGGGACTCTATTTATAGTAAATCATAGGTCCGTTTCGATCGTCTCGACAAGCTCTTCGCAATGGTGTGGACAGATTCATCCTTTGAGGTACTTTTAGATAGGAAATATTGATTATCCTGCAAAACAATTGAAAACACCAAAACTCGTGGAACTCATTAGAATCAAACCCTACAACTATGCTTTATAATTCATTTTGAATCTTTTCATGCCTTAGTTGATAGGTTAATGTTGACATTAAGAGGTGTCAACAAGCTCCCCCACACTGGGTCTTTACTCGTCCTTGAGGAAAGGTTAGACTTCTCTGCACATAGCTTTTAAGATAATCATCAAGCACTAAACCTTCCCTAGTCATACCTGCACTGCAGGATTCAATGTATCTACCATACTTCTTTGGGCAATTGAAGAATGGAACAGCGTGAAACAGAGTCCCTTTCATCCATCTACCCTGTCACTTGGAGTTTTTATAAATTTGAAAAGAAAACATAGCTTTACCTTCTCCTTCTATGGTGCACTCAGGTCACTTATATATGTAGTATTTGTGGATCTCACTGAAGCATGGTTGATTACGCTTTGAAAAACATCCTATCTTAAAAGGCTATATCTGGAGTTTCAGGTAATTCAAGGATGTAGCATACTCACCTTGCATGTGTTGCCAAGTCAAAGCCGGGATCCTCGGAGGGGAGAGTCATACCCCTAGATCAAGATGTGCATGTGTGTGGAAATATTTGGTGGCTAACCTAATTCAACATTGCTCCTTGAGGGGTTCTCATGAAAGATTTTCAACGAGAAATTTTGGACCTTTTTGCGATGATGGACTTCTTCAGGCATAGAGATCAGGAGCTATCATATATGTTTTTAACACTTGGACTTTTGTCCTTTCTTCCTTTTTTCCGATGCTTTATTTTGCATAGCTCCCTGTCTCTTGCCTGGAATACAATAAACTTTGAAGAGGGTAAATCACAATGTTGGAGCATTTATTTGAAACCTAACAATCTTGTTTGGATCTTCTCCCAGGGTAGGAGATAGATTTTTTTGGGTGGAAAAGCATGTTTGTGCGTACTCCTAGGGTAGGAGCAGCAGATGTATCTGGGTGTGAGTGATCTTGATCTTGGGAGCATGACCTTCTTCTCAACGAGGGTCTTACACAGTTTGACCCAACTCAATACAAAGAGAGTAACTTATGAGCTGGTTTAATAATTCATGTATGGCTTTGGTAGGCATTATCTTTACCACAGAGGAGGGTAGCTATCAGTTTTAAAGTTTTTGAAAAGAAATTCTCCAAATGACAAAGTATCAAGAATCAGGTTTTCATTATTCTTCTATATCACATTCCACAAGGGCCTAAGTGATACGGGGTCCCTAATAAAAAGTTCCCAACAGTAACAAGACTTCCAGGAAAAGAGTTGTGCGAATCTATCTTTAAATCATGGCAGAGTAATCTTCTCTTTTCTCGGGACTTGTTTTAGAGCTTGTTTTGGAGTGGTTATTCATTTTAAATCCAAAACAGAAAGTAAAAGTTACGAAAATTGAGAGTATGAGACACATACGAGACCATGGTCGAATGAGGATGGAGTCGGCGAGGAGGAGAGGTCGGTCGACCTGACCCTCAGGTCGGTCAACCTGGCCCTGGTGCCAGACGGAGCCCGCTTCGTCGGGTGCGATCTTGTCGTTCGTTGCTTCTGTTTTCTCAAACTTTTTATGATTAAAACTCCTCTGGTTTTGTCGGTGTGGTCTTCCCCCACACTTGTTCCTGTTTTTCTCTGATTCACAACATATGGAGACACAAAACACATATCCAAGATAATAGAGAGAGAATATGACTCTAATAAGACGTTATTGATTTATCATTTAAGGCACTTTATTACACTTCCAAGCAAACTAACCAATCAAACTTATCTAAACCGAACTAATCAAACGAACTAATCTTTAAGACTCAAACTTCTAAACCTGGTGCCTTATCAATCTACTACTACTCTCTCTCTCAGCGGTTCTCTTCGGCGTCGAGCATGTTGGCTACAGTGCAACTCATGATGTTGACACGATGCTTCAAGCCATAGTGCTTGATCTCGTTCTTATCTACACGCTCAGTCAACTGCTTGATGATGATGGCTAGGCTGGCAATGCTTTGCTTGTTCCTATCATCGGCTTTGCTGAGGATCTCATTCTTCTTCTGGAGGTCAATGTTGGCTTCGATGAGGTCATCAATCTGCTTTTCTAGGGCTGTGGTGGTGACTCTCTTGTGCTTCTTTCCACTATAGCCGGAGGATGAAGATGTGGCCCTAGGAGGCGTCACTTGGATCTGCTCCGGCATAGCTCGGACTCCATCCAAGGTGACACGTGTCTTGTACTTCGCGCAGGAGACTTCTCCAAACTTGTTGGTCCTCTGCCCAATCAGCGTCTCGTTGGGTTCTGGGCTGAGGATCTTGATCTCCTTGGGCACTTGAAACTTGGGGAGATCTTGATTGCGTGCTCCTTCAATGGCGAGGCGTGACGGGAGGCGGAGTGTAGGCGTGGCTTGGGCATAGTAGGACGGCTGATGGTGGATGGGCGCCACCTCCTTTGGCGGGATGATGGCGAGAGGCCTCAGTTGGGCGATGGTGAGGGCCATCTCGTTGTTGATGTTGCTTCCGCGGTCATCAGCCATTGGAGGCTAGGAGGAGGAGAGCTTAGGTGCTGGTGGTGGTTTTAGATGGAAGGTTGATATGGCTATGGGCAGCAAGGGGCTTGTATTTATACTTCGAATCAACTTGCAGGAGGGGTTAAATCTAGATTCAAAAGAGATCATATCTACAGCCGAAAAGTTGTGAAAAGAGAATGAAGAAGATACGAGAGGGGACGTGGGAGGTGGCCGACCCTGGGCAGAGTCCTGCCTAGGTCAATCGACCTAGGGGCCAGGTCGGCCGACCTCCCCAAGTGGGAGATCTCAGCCTCCTTTTTCGTACTACCCTCTAACTCTATTCTAAGTCTGAAAACATGACTTTTTGGTTACGAAACAATTTTGAGGCATCGGAGGATCTAATTAGTGTAGGATGAAGAACTGGACGACGTCCAATTCCTCAGGACTCTTATCAGGTTCTAGAAAAATTTTAAGGCGCTGTCCATTTACCTTGAATAACTTACCTTCGTCGTCTTGAAGCGTCACCGCTCCGTGTGATGAAGGGTCAATCACCGTAAATGGTCCTTCCCACTTGCTTCGTAGCTTTCCATGTCCGAATAGCTTCACCCTGGAATTAAAAAGTAATACCTTGTCTCCCGGGGTGAAGTTCTTCTTCTTGATCCTCTTGTCATGCCACCTTTTGGTCCTCTTCTTGTACATCTTGGTGTTGTGATATGCTTTTTCATGCCATTCCTCGAGTTCTGAGAGTTGCATCTTCCTTTTGACTCCGGCTGCTTCCAGTCCATATTCCATTTCTTGATTGCCCAGTGAGCCTTGAATTCTAGCTCAACAGGCAAGTGGCATGTCTTTCCATAGACAAGTTGATATGGTGACATTCCCAGCGGTGTTTTGTAAGCCGTACGATAGGCCCACAATGCATAGGGTAGCTTGTCTTTCCATTTTGTTCCCATCTCATCGACTGTCTTCTGCAGGATGTTCTTGATTTGCTTGTTTGATGTTTCTGCTTGGCCACTTGTCTGAGGGTGGTAAGGAGTAGCGATGTTGTGACGGATCCCATGTTTCAATAAGTACTTGCGAAAGTTCTTATCGGTGAAACGGGTGCCTCCATCACTAATCACCATCCTTGGTACTCCAAATCTTGGGAATATTATTTCTTCAAACATCTTCTTGGAGCTTCGGGCATCAGTAGCTCTGCTTGGCATGGCTTCGACCCATTTAGAAACGTAGTTGACTGACACAAGGATGTACTCATAGTTTCTGGACTTCGGGAATGGGCCCATGAAATCAATTCCCCAACAGTCAAAGTGCTCAATCTAGAGGTTGTTAGTCAGTGGCATGGCATCTCTGGAATTGATATTGCCATGTCTTTGACATGCATTACATCTCTGGATAAATTCTTTTGTGTCCTCATACATGGTTGGCCAGAAAAATCTACTTTGCCAGATCTTTGCATGTGTACGAAATGCTCCATAGTGTCCTCCATAGGGTGATGAGTGGCATCTCTCAATGATCTCAAGTCCTTCCTCTGATGGCACACATCTTCTGAGTAGCCCGTCAGAGCATACTCTGAATAGGTACGGATCATCCCATAGGTGAACGCGACTCTCATAGACGAGCTTCCTCTTGTTTCTTCTCGGTGGTACATATCCTGAAACTATAAAATTGACAATATCTGCATACCAGGGGTCAGATCTAGTAACTAGATAAAGCATATCATCCCTGAGTGAGTCATTGATGGGCAATTCCTGTGGATTTTCAATTTTCATTCTTGACAAGTGATCAGCAATAGAATTTTCTACTCCCTTTTTATCTTTTATTTCAAGGTCAAATTCTTGGAGCAGTAAAATCCATCGTATTAATCGGGGTTTAGCATCTTTCTTAGTGAGCAGGCATTTCAAAGCAGCATGATCAGTATAAACAATCACCTTAGCTCCTACTAAGTAAGATCTAAACTTATCAATAGCAAAGACAACAGCCAGGAGTTCTTTTTCAGTTGTGGCATAATTAAGTTGAGGTCCTGTCAAAGTTTTGCTAGCATAAGCAATTGCATATGTTTCTTATCTTTACATTGCCCTAGCATAGCACCTACTGCATAATCACTTGCATCACACATGATCTCAAAAGGTAAAGACCAATCAGGGGGTTGGATGATCGGTGCAGAAGTGAGTGCTTTTTTTAGGGTTTCAAAGGCTTTTAAACAAGCATCATCAAATTCAAAGGGGGCATCCTTAGGTAAGAGATTTGTAATTGATCTAGCAATATGTGAGAAATCTTTTATGAACCTACGATAAAATCCAGCATGGCCAAGAAAACTTCTTATCCCTTTAATATTCACAGGGGGAGGCAGTTGTTCAATCACTTCAATTTTAGCTCTATCTACCTCAATTCCATGTTCAGAGATTAGATGTCCTAACACTATGCCCTCTCTAACCATAAAATGATATTTTCCCAATTGAGGACTAAGTGCTTTTCTTCACATCTTTGTAAAACTCTATCTAAGTTGTTAAGGCAATCATCAAAAGTTTTTCCGTAAACAAAAATGTCATCCATAAAAACTTCCATGATTTCCTCAATCATCTCAAAAAATATAGACATCATACATCTCTAAAAAGAAGCAGAAGCATTACACAGTCCAAAAGACATTCTATGATAAGCATAGGTTCCATATGGACATGTAAAAGTGGTTTTGCTCTGATCATCGGGATGGATTGGAATCTGATGATACCCAGAATATCCATCATGAAAGCAAAAGAAGGAGTGATTTGCCAACCACTCTAACATTTCATCAATGAAGGGCAGTGGAAAGTGATCTTTCTTTATTGCTTTATTGAGTTTTCTTTAATCTATTCACATTCGCCATCCAGTGATGGTTCTTTGTGGAATTAATTTGTTCTTTTCATTTTTCACAATAGTCATACCTTCTTTCTTAGGCACAACTTCTACGGGGCTCACCCACTCACTGTGTGGCATAGGATAAATAATCCTAGCGTGTAACAGCTTCAAAACCTCTTTCTTAACCACTTCCCTCATCGCAGTATTGAGTCTACGTTGGGGCTCTCTAGATGGTAGGGCATCAGGATCTGTGGGAATGCGATGAGTGCCAAGGGTAGGGTTAATACCCTTGAGATCTTCAAGTGAGTAGCCAAAAACCAATTTATGTTTTTCTAGAATAGTTATCTAACGGGTTGTTTCCTCCTGGGAGGGTTTATTGCTTATGATTACAGGAGTGTTTGAATCACCATTCAAAAAAGCAAAATTAAGACCTTCAGGCAGGAGTTTTAACTCAATGGGAGGTTTAGGTGGTTCTTTGAATGGATCTAGAGGAGTGGGAAGAATAGCAGGGTCTTCTTCTTCTATGAAGAACTGGGCATCATCTTCTAAGGTTGGTTCTGTTAGGGTTTCAAGAGATGCTACCTTAACTTCTTCCATTGGATTAGTCTCGGGACAGGGCTCACTTTCTATGTTTAGAGAATGAGAGATGGATAAAGGTATTTTAAAATCCTTTTAAAATCCTTTCCAAGGCTGATATTTAATTTCCCTGTATGACCTTCATATAAAAGTCTTTCAATTGGTTGACCTATCAATAGATCAAACTCCTTGATGTCAAAGACATAAAAGCTCATGTGTACAAGAGTTCCATGGATCTGGATGGGTAGGACATATAAAATTCCTAAACAAGGAATGATATATCCTGAGAGGCTCTTTAGAAGTTTGGTTGTTGGGGTTAATGACATGTAGCTCATGAAATCTTGAGCAAGAGATGCAGACATGTTATTAACACCCACAACTGGATTATATAGAACATCGAAAGGGTATCTATGAATTTGGCATTGAATGGTGATAGAAGGTGAATCGAGATGAATTACATCTGAGGTGGACTCTGACACTTCTAACCATTCATGGCTTATCATTGAGACTAACTCTTTCGTAGTCTCTTTAAGGTAGGCACTATCAGTTAAGTGTAGGAGTTTTTCTAGAAATTTTGGGTTTGGAGGCTTACTAATAGTGTGATAATTTGAGGTATTACCAAATTCAGTGAAATACTCATCCTCGAATTGGAAAATGATCCCTAGATCAGAAGTTTCCTCCTTATCGGGATCTAAAACAGTTGAAGGTGATGGATTTTGTATAATTTCATGTTCAGCTAGAAGGGTTTCTTTTTATCTAAATGGGTCTATGGGCTTAGCTTCAAATTCTAGGGTGGATTGGGCTATCTTACAAAGAAGCTTTCTCCCCTCAGAGGCTGAAATGTCCAAAAAGGACCCGCAAGAAGCTAAGTTAAGAAATTCAAAAGTTTTCCTATTCAGACCTATATAAAAATGTTGGAGAAGTACAAGGTTTGGAATGCTTAGGGATGGACCTGAATAGACAAAGTTTTCAAAATGTTCCCAGGCTGCTATAAGAGATTCATCTTTTTCTTGCTTAAAAGACATGATCTCTAAACGAAGGTCGACGATTTTGGTTATTGGAAAGAAAGCTGCACAAAAGCTAGAGCTAAGAGCTTCCCAATCCGCATCCTTTTTTGGTGCGGTTCGGTCATACCAAATTTTGGCTCTTTCTTTCAAAGAGAAAGGGAAAAGCTTCCATCTTAGGGTTTCATCAGACATGCCCTTAATGTGGAGAGATGTACATGTCTGTGCGAACTCGTTAAGGTGAGTGTGAGGATTTTCGTCTGCCTTGCCTGAGAAGGAATGTTCTCAGACCATCTCTATCAAACTAGAACGTAGCTCAAAACCATCGGTGAGGATAGGCTTAGTAGAAGGTGGTGGTCCTGGGGCTACGTCTTTAGGAAAATGGCATAGGTAAATCGGAGTGGAATTTGTTGAATCTATAGGAGACTCTGAGAAATCCATGGGGTAAGGAAAACCTAAACTATAAATGATAAAGTAAAAGTGTGTTACAAGGTCGAGCAAGACTTAAGGTGTGTTCAGCAAACCGTTCCTTGGCAACGGCACCAGAAATGCTTGTTG
The DNA here is from genome assembly GCA_031170775.1 of Cymbopogon citratus. Taxonomy (NCBI): domain Eukaryota; kingdom Viridiplantae; phylum Streptophyta; class Magnoliopsida; order Poales; family Poaceae; genus Cymbopogon; species Cymbopogon citratus. The sequence continues at coordinate 8,041 of DXKC01001101.1, forward strand.
GTATAAATTATGCACACTCTAGTTTATCCACAAGTGCATAGATAATTCAATACCGTTGTAGCACTTCACCGGGAAGATCCAGCTTTAATATCAAACCCTAGAGAATGGTGTGAATAAACTCTTAAGTCTTTAGGCTGAAGACCCCTGAGCATAATCAAGGAGTTCTAAAAGATTGAGGGGATAATCAAAGGCTGTCTAGTTCTTATTATTAGTAAGCTATGTAATTAGGGTTCTACTGGAGAGTCGTGATAGGAGTTCATATCCAGAGTATGAGGGGTTCCTAGGCAACTATTCTCCTGATCAGCCTATAAACGGGAGATGGACTACAGAGGATTCAATGAAGCTATAAGAGTCACCTTCGCAAGCTACCATCAATCCGAAATATAGGGTACATTCACAAGTAATCAGGTCTAAGCACCATGCTTACACTAAGACTACTCCTTTAACCCTAGAGCTACTAGAATTAAAGTACTCAAAAGAGTTGCAAACCAGAGAACGATAAGAACAATGTTACTCACTAACAATTAGAAGTTGATCACCAGAGAGATCGAAGACTCTTGATCATGAAGAACTTGAATCCACAGGTACAAGATGTTGAAGAAGATCCAACAGGCCAGCCTTCTTTTAAATCTCTTCCTCTCTTTCTCTCTTCTAGTTCTAAACAAGACTAGATCTAGGCCTAACTAGAGGGTACTAGTCTTCTACTTGATTGGAGGCTCTGATCCTTAGATAAGCTCTATATATTTGCCTAATGATTTATGGATTGAGGATGATCTTTAGGGGGGTCTGCCTCTGTTTATATAGTCCAAAGAGGTGAACCATGATCTTTGGATCAATCCGACTTGAATCGACGGCATAGATGGCTTCTCAATGGCGGTGGAGAGATGTGAGAGGAAAATCTCTGATAGGTGGGGCCCACTTGGGTCGACCGACCTAGGGGGAGGTCGGCCGACCTGGCCCTTTGCCAACTGGCCTTCCCCTTCGGTCTGGTGTTCTCTGGTGTCTTCTAGAACATTCTTTCATGACTTTTGCGGAGATTCGACTTGATTTGGTACGGTTCCTTGTCTTCTACTCTTTCTAGCATATTTTGGTAAGTCCCTAAAAAATCACAACTCACCAAAGCTGTGGAATTTGTTAGGTTAGTCCTTAAAACTCTTTGCTTGGCGATGATTCCAATATCTTCTAGAAGATTCCATGTCGTAACCACCGTGGTCTCTCTCGTCGGGACTCAATATATAGTGAACATAGGTCCGTTTCGATCGTCTCGACAAGCTCTTTGTAATGGTGTGGACAGATTCATCATTTGAGGTACTTTTAGATACGAAAAATATTGATTATCCTGCAAAACAAGTGAAAACACCAAAACTCATGGAACTCATTAGAATCAAACCCTACAACTATGCTTTATAATTCTTTTTCAATCTTTTCATGCAATAGTTGATGGGTTAATGTTGACATTAAGAGGTGTCAACATCTGTCCCTTGTAATTCCCCATGTTTGGGTTCGACGTAGAGCTAAAAGCCGGTATCGCTTGGCAGACCAAGTGCGCCCCGGTGCCCGAAGTAAAATAAGTTAACAACTTGGATTTCTTTCTTTAGGAAAATCCATTAGAAAACCTCACTACCCAAGTTACCTATCTCTCTTCTCTGGGAAACTATCTTCATAACCTCTTGCTCTAAACCATTTCCTCGAGAAATATACAATACCCTGTGGTTCACCGGGTGAAGTGCTACAACGGTATTAGATACGCTTGCGGATTTGGCTGCTTTCGCTAAGAAATACCAATAGTTGTCTTTCTAATTGGTCTACGCGCTCAATGTTTGTCGGTGTTTGAACTCGTGGAGCCTAACCAACTAGTAAAATATTGTTGTATGCCCCAAATCCGAACGGCTATGCAAGATGAACACACGGGTTTATCCTAGTTCGGCAAGAGAAGGCTCTACGTCCAGCGGGGGAGAGAGTTGTGTATTGCCTTGCACCGAAGTGCTTGTAAAGGGGTTACAAGCACTAGAGTAGAGTGGAGTGGACAACTAAGTATTGAGAGCTTGAGCCCTTCCCTTTGAAGTAGCCCTGGCATCCCCTTTTATAGGCTAAGGGGATGCATATGTTATAGCAAAACCCTAGGAAAATGGTCTTGAGGAGCCAACGTGATGGGTGACAAAGTCATAACATCGTCGACATGCTCCCTGGCATGGCTCCCACCCTTCGGGTGTCTTGGCAATGTCAATGATGGTTAGTGAAAGACCCGAGCTCCTGTTGAGGATGTGTGATCCCTGTTGGAGATGTGCAGGTGTGGTACATGTGTTGACTCGGTGGCACCTGAGGCTGAGTCGAGGGGCCATCGTGATGCTCGATGCGGGACGGGCGAGATCGAGCCCCAGGAATCCCGGAGTACGGTTGTCATCTTATTGCTCCTCAAGGGTGACCTCAGAAGTGGAACAGTGCTCGATATGGCGTAATAGTGCCGACCACATCATAACAGTGCCGGTTAAATCACTGCACGCCCAAGGATGGGCGGGTAAAGTAGGATTTGACCCCGGTACCTTTGTTACTATGGGAGCGGCTGTAGCAACAACATTAGGCATGAGTGGTTGGGCACATTAAATGCTCTGGGTTTTGTCTGTGGGTAGGTGAGGAGAGGAGGGGTTGACTGCCTCAACCCTGGGTTGCCTGAAACCGAGACGCTCTGCTAGTTGAGGTCTCCCTTGAGGTGGCCTCGTACGAGTCAGAACATCAGTCGAGGAGTAGTCATACGTATACGCTCATGTGATGGAGCCTTGTGTACGTGATGATCACGGGGTACTAGGCTTGTGGGTCCATCGAGGGATTATTACTTTTAATCACTGGTTTAAGTACCTCTAATTTGGGTACCTGACAGTAGCCCTCAGGGCTCTGTGTGAGTGCGGGCACTCTTGTGGAGGCTCAACAGCCATGAACTAGAGTCTTAGCACCATCGTTCTTCAATGGGTGTAGCCCTCGAGGGCTTAGAGGAGTAGAAGAATCCTCTAAAGGCTTCTTCTGTTTTCGTCGAGGGGTTTCTGTGCACTCAAGCCTCTTAGCTGATTAGGTTTCTGTACAGTCAAGCCCTCGAGCCTCTTTTGCTTGAGGTCGATCCGGACTCAGCCCATCTCTAGCGTGCGACCCTCACGCTCCCTTTTGATGAGGAGGAGGGGTGAGGAACGTCGTGCTACCCTCATTGGGCGAGCGCTGGTGATCCCCGATGAGCTGCTATCGGGTAATTTAAGTGGGAGCCCGTGCCTCATTCATTGAGTTGGATAGCGGCCATGGTGGCACTCTCCAATAATGCTAGAGTGGGGTCGCATGAATCCCAGTTCTGTTCTATAGGATCCGGTGGCTCGATGCCTCCCCTCGAGGGAATTTCGTCATTGACCTATCTCTTAGCCTTGAATATGTCCTTGGGCATCTCAAGGAGGTTACTCGAGCCTCGGCCGTGTTTATGGCCGCCCTTGGTGATCCCTGACTCTGTTACTCGAGGGCGACTATCGAAACCATGACCGAGGGCCAGCCTTCGTACCATTGAGATCCCGACGTGCCCAATGGGGCCCGTGATTCCATTGCGTGGAAGAGTCCGTCCGAGCTTATCCCTCGCCGCCCGTTGGGCGCGTCTTTTTAGACGAGAAGTGAGATGGCATGGTAGTGGGCGGTGCTGCAAACAATTATTGAGCGAGCGGGCGACGTGTGTCCATGCACCCTTATATCGAGGAGTTAAGTAAGGGTAGTAAATGCAAAGATTCACCTGCCTCCTCACCGGATTTGCCCGTTGCCCTTTGGGTGGGATATAAAAGGTAGGACCCTAGGGGTCGCGTCGTCCTCATTCTGCTCTCACCGTCCTCCTCCTGTGCCACTGTTGGTGCTCCTTATTGCATATAATTTGACCGCCAAACTAATCTAAAATAACAATATTCCAAGCTACATCATAATAAATATTATTTTATTTAACAAGTTCTACGACTTTTGGTGTTTCTAATGGTGTTCCAGGAACTTTCTATTTTTCAAAAATAAAAGCTATCTCCAACAATGAAACGGAATACACCATTGCGATGGGCTCGTCGCGTTGATCAAAATTCATATATCATTTGCTATTTTTGGAGCAAGGAATAAAAAGATATCAAATTTGAAAATTAAAAAGGAGGGCTGACGTCATCGCTGACGTCAGCACTCCCCAATAGTGCCATGCAGGCGAACCAGGAGCTGCCACATGGCTGCTGCATAGTCAGCAGCAGCAAGCACGCTGTCGCGCGTTGGTGGCACCCGTAGACCAGCAGGCCTGCGACTGCAGCCGTGTCGGCAAAGTGTTGGTATTTCTTAGCGTAAGCAGATTAATCCGCAAGCGCACGGAGTACCGTTGTAGGTTTCACCCGGAAGTATTCAGGGTATCGTATTTTCCATAGGGAACGAAGTGTACTAGAGAGGTGCAAGAACGTCCAAGAGAAGAATGTAGAAGGATATTTTTGTAGGGTGAGAGGGAATTCTAAGCTCAGCCCAAGGTCACTAGATAACTAAAGTTTTGGCTTACTTAACTCACTCACTTTGGAGTAGCTGTTCATTTTCGGTTCTCAAAAAGACTGGAAAGACGTAACTGGGAGAAGGCAGCCAAAAGCTCTATGAAAGCACCAACCCAAATGTGGTGGAAAATAAAGGCCTTGTTGGGTTAGTTACCCCTTAGGGCTACCGTTGGCAGTCCTTAACGATGAATTTATACCACCAACATAGAACCAAAAAGGGATAAATTATATATTTTACACACATATACATTTACTACTAATGGAATTTGACTTGTACTAGAAGATTTGTCACTATACAGGAAAACACCAAGTACAGGAGAATATCTACAATAAAAGAGCGCTTTTCAGAAGACGTATTTACCAACTCAAGGCAAGGTAGCCCAAACGGAGCATCCACGGGCCAACACCACAACATCACAAGAGTCCAGGCCCAAACCAGAGCACACCACCCAAATTTGGGCATGATCGGCCACAGAAGTGCGCCGGCCGGCGCACCTGGGCCGGCCGGCGCACCAGTAAGTCAGTTCGACCCTAAATTCGGTGAGGCGTTCCTTTACTACCCTGGAGGACGGTTCGAGCATGGATGACCAGGAACAATGAACCTATAGGGTGGTTTGGTGCCTTAATGGAGGAATCAAGGAATATTCCATGGCACATTCCCCCTCTCCTCCACTATAAAAGGAGGCCTCCCCTCCTCATTCACACACACCACACAAGAGTCTCTCTCCCTCCTCACTTGTACCATCTTCTTAGTAGTAGGAGTAGTAGGTTAGTTGGTTCTAGAAGGAGCTACCTTGGAGAGCTTGGGCAACTTGAGCCTTTTGGTATGAATATTATCAAGAGCTTCTTTTTGTTCTTGTTCTTATTTTATCAATATAGCTTTGTTGTAGAATTAGAGCAAAGTTCAAATGTTATAATCTTGATATATGAACTAGACTATAGTTTCTATGTCATGCCCTTATCATATAGAACTTTATGCTTAATTACATGTTTAGACCTAGAGCTAAGTTGAGGCGATGAGTTCTTTCTTAATCTAGTCTTGGTCAAAGTTGGTTTGCAGGATCATCGTTCGTCCTTGTGGTGATTGCTCTAGTAGAAGGACTTCGGGGACGGGTAAGCCTTGCTAGCACGCTAGAGTAGTAGTCAATAGCTTAGGTGTGGTGTCTAGGCTAGATCTACCTTCGTTTGCACCTTTCTTGTACGGTTGAGGTGGTAGGCGGTGGGGAGTGACCTTGTCCCATCCATCCTTGGTAATCCCCCACGTTTGGGTTTGGCGTAGAGCTATATACCGGTATCACTTGGCAGACCAGGTGTGCTCCGATGCCCGAAGTAGATCAACAGCGACCAAACTATCTTAACTTAGAATCTCTAACCCTATATAAAGACATGTATTTGTATGATCTTCTGCTATCTTAACATTGCTATTTAGGAATGCCTGCTCCAGTTAGGATATTCTTTATTCCTTCTTTTATCTTTATCCTTGAGATTGGCTCGAGTGTGTGTTTCACTTATCCAAATACCTATCCTGTTTACCCCTGTTATGAACTTTGGTCTATTATACGGTCGTGTTATTTTGTCCATGTCCCTACTACACTCTAGAACCAAACACATAGAGGTAAGGTTCCACTTCCTGAGAGACCACTATGAGAAAGGAGACATTGACCTACACCTTGTCAGCACCCAAGGCCAAATAGCCAACATTTTTGCCAAACCCCTCGACTAAGCCCAGTTCAATCTGCTACAGGGGAAGTTGGGTGTTTGCTTCCCATTTTAGATGTGGAGAGTTTTGGTTCTTGTATATTAGTTTTGTTTTTCTTTCTTTTGATTTTGTATTTATATCATATAGCATTTGCATCTCATCATGTATTATAGAGCATGTTTAGAGCTTCATTTACATAGCTATTAGAATAAGACTATGCTCTTTTTGGTATGGCTTGTGTCTACATGATGATGCTTGTCGCTTAGGCTCTTTTTGATCACTTGACACATGTTATGAGCTAAGCTAATTTTAAAATTGTGAACATGCTTAATAATGATGAAACTTGAAAATGTTCACCCCTAAGTATGGCAACTAGCATGTGTAGGATGTGTTGAACTCATATATGCTTTCCTGGTATGCTCGGTTGCTATGTCTCATATTTCTTGAGTCATACACTTGCTTTAGATGAATAGTGATCCACTTGTGATAAAATTTGAAATCCAAGCTAAGTGTGAAAAATTTGTGATGGATCATTACTGTCCCACATCAAGGAATTGAGACAGCTTCCCATTGCACGTTGGATGAACTTGAACCTTGTAGTGAAGTCCAAAATCTTTGTCTTAAGCTCTTTGGCTTGGCATGGTTCATATTAGCGTGACAGTATCAATGCCTTTTGTATACACATGTCTCACTAATACTTGTGTACCGCTGCAACTCTGATAACTTAAAATTTGAAAACACATGTGTTGGTCTGACATGATGTATGAATGGTGCATGGGGTAGTTCACCTAGTATACTTGAGTTAGCACTAGTATGATTTTCTGCTTGCATATGCTAGTGGCTACATTTGATCGTAAAGCCATCTCTAAAAATACTTAAAACTTGCTCAGAAATGCTTAAATGTCATATTTTGTCTCAATTGATCAACCTAAGTATTTGCTAGCACTTGTACTTATTGCTTACACAGAGGGTAGCACTAGCTAGAGCATCTTGTCTTTCTGATTGCTATATTTCTGAAGCTGTGCATTTATAACATTGTACATGCATAGCATGTTTTGAGGGGAGTTGCATCTCTTGATGTTAAAAACTTGATAAGTGCATTGTCAACAAGGTGGAGAAAAACCACAAATCCAGAGTGCACCCATTTGTGAGATTGCATCTTCCCATGGGAGTTCTTTTGCTGTCTTTGCTATCTTTGCTAGATGTGTTGAGCCTTTGCCTTTTTCTTGAGGGTCTAGCTGTTTTCAGGAGTTTTTGACATTTTTGACATTTGCTAGTGGTGTTGAGCCCATTTTCTGCCTCTTCTTGAGGGCTAGTTTTGCTCTACTTGGTTGCGTCGAGCCGTTGCCTATGTCTTTGGGACCAAGTTTCTGGATCGTGTTTTGCTCATTGCAAATGACCAGTTTCAAGCTTTTCTTTGGCTTTGGTCTTTTGAGTGGGCTTTCTCTGGCTTTGTATTGGTGTTGTCAATGCACGCATCAAGGGGGAGATTGCGAAAACATGGCTTTTTCCATAGCCATTGTGTAGCATCTTTGTGTATGATGAGTGATTGTCAACAAGGTGCAACACTTGTGGTTGGTAGGTTGATGGGTGGATCTGCTAATCCCAGGCACAGGGTATATTGTGTCAAAATGGTGTCTCTTGGCTTGTGTTTTGCAGGTGTGAGTCCGGAGGCGGTAGTGACGGTCGGAAGAAGGTCAAGCGGGCCTGCCGTGCCGATGGACAGGGTGCAGTGAAGGGCGGACATGGTGGCTTGGAGTAAGGGACCAGATGGCCAGCTGCTAGCCGTGGTGGCTAACACTTGGGACTTTGACAAGTGCAAGATGATATGGCAAGGGATGTGTGTGCGGCACGCTACTCGCGATGGTTTGGTGGTTTGGCCTCAAAACCATCAGCGATAGTTTGGTGGTTTTTCCTTAAAACCATCAGCGGGGGACTCATGTGCGGCAAGCTACTCACGGAGGCGGGTTTTGCGGGTTTGGGCCTCAAAACCCGGGTCGGTCCTGGTGCAGAATGACGGCACGTGGCGGCATCGGGGAGATTGCGTGGATGCAAGGCTACCGATGAGGAAGGCGCGGTGGCCGTCGGATCAAGTTATCAAGAGGTAGACTAGAATAGCCCCGGGTGATTTAGTTTAGCTCAAGTTACTCTAAGGGCATTTTGGGGATGTTCAAATGTATCCCTTAAATAGAGGTGGAGACCCCC
>DXKC01001111.1:0-28193 GCA_031170775.1 Cymbopogon citratus
AGGCGAGCTCGCCCTCCCTCATCCTCTTTGGTGCTCGCTGGTGGCAGAAGCGCAGATCAAGCGCGGCCATCCATCATGGTCTGCTGGTGATCCTGTCCTCGCATCTGCAGGTGCAGCACAGCCGCTCCGTCGCTGTGAGACGGAGGGCAGGCGTGGATAAAGAGGAACGAGTCGCATTTGGCTTCCCTTCCATCTTGCCTGCTGCGCGAGTAAGTGGTGTCTCCTTCCGTCCTCGATTTTTTCCTATTTCCCTCCGGCTGATGCTCCTTCCCTTTGTGCGGATGGTTGTGCTTCGTTCGTTGGTGTTGGAGGGGGATTTGTGGATTGGTGGATCATAGCGCGGATCGCTACATCAGAGCTGCGGTTGATTTCTTTGCTTGGTCGGATCCATGCGCTGCTTGGTCAGATCCATCGTTTAGGTGACCGTGCTCTCCCTCTCACAGCTCGTCGGCTCCCCAGGACAAGATGCACAGTATGACGCCGGCTCTGTGGATTCTGAACGCCAGCTCCCGCTTCTACGATGTCGCCTGCTCCATCTGTGACAGCCTTCTCGGGGCATAGGTGAGCTTCTTGCCTTCTTCATTTGCAGTGGATTCCTTCCACAAGTGTTTCACCTGTTCATCATCTTGCTCCTCATCGTATTTGTCCTGTACTCATGTTATGGTTGGATAGATGTCCGATAGGAAGAAGGTGCTTAGTGGCTTAGACTGTGCTGCCCAAATTTTGATGACTGAAACATATAAAGCATTTAAGTCAGCAAGATATTTATCCCCGGTTTTTTTCTTTGAACCAACTCCCAATGAATGGCTCACAGTTGTGTTAATGTTGAAAGTAAAGGGATGGAACATGGAGGCGGAAGGAAAATTCACTCTATCAGATTTTGAGGTGACCTTGTATGTTCTTTTGATTTCAATTTCTGTGGCTAATTCTACAAAAAAAAAGCTTGTTCGAATAGGTTTCTTTGTTTTATTTCGTCCAATTTGCTCCATGTATTAGAATGTAGAGCGCCAATAAATTATATGGAGATAATTCTACACAGAAGTTCGATTAGGTAGCAGCTCCCGTAATAATTGTTGTGCTCCAAATTTTCTAAGCCATACTACACAAAAAGATTACTTCCAAATTTTCTATTGTTTCTGTTTTCCCTAACTCAATAATCTGGGATTAGCTATGCCATGTTTGTAAAATAATTGTAGATTCTTGCTAGAAACATGTTTACCATTTCAGATGGTTTTCTTTTTAAACAAAATTCCCCATCCAGTGTTTCTTGTTACTGTTTCTGGAATTTGTTCTGCATTACATTATGATGATCAGCTTGCAAATTAGCACCATGGCATTGTACCTGATATCAGTTTGGATTGCCGTATGCAAACTACAGAGCATGTGAAAATTATAGTGACTGAATATGCAGCTCAGCATTCCTCCTTTCAGTGCTCTTTACTTTTGAGGTCCTACCTGCATACATTCGAGCAGTCACATGGATGTGCGAAACGTTCTTTGATAACTCAGCATATTGTGTGGCCTTATCGAGCAGTCATGCTGCTTCCTGTTGCCAATGACATTGCTCAAATGGGTACATAGGATGAATTATCATTTTCCTATAATTTATCACTATCTGAACACGCCTTTTTCTTTTACTATAGGAAACCATACTCTTCAAAGTTGAAGCAGACAACAGGAAGCAGCGTGTTAGCAGCTAAAAAATTATCAGGTAATGTTTTTGAGTTTTGCTGTGACGTGGTCCATATACTCCAAACAGCAACTTTGCATCACAGGCTATATATAAAATAAAAGATAATGTCTAAGTTTGGAAGGTGATAGCTTCAGTAATCTATAGATAAATCCATATGGGTCCATTGTGAAATTTAGTCATGACTGCGCAAATCCATTGGGTTCCTTCCTATGCAGTGTTAGATTGCACTATTTGCAAGGTCTGCAACCAATAGTGAAGATGATGCTTTTTCTCGTGCTTATGCTTGCTTATTTACACATTCCTTCCTCTGTCATCATGTTGGCAACAGATTGGACTCTCTCAAGCAAATTTTTCCTTTTTTTTTTCATTTAACCTGTCTTGTTGGCCCATACAAATCATACATAGCATCTTTTCATTTGCTTAAACATCATGGGCTCTAACACTGGCCATGACTATGAAGTCTTTTTATGTATTCTGGAGATATCCGGGAATAAATCTGTAGTTTTACATATAACCGGATCAGATTAGCTTGTTCCAAGTGATGTGCTAATTGCTGCAATTGTCCAATGTACGTCTTCTTGATCAATTCTTGAACAAAGCAAACCTTAAGACACATTTTAAATGGATGGCTATAGTTACTGTATGTGTTCAAATATTATATTTTTATTTATATTTTCCCCTGGATTTTCAACTATAGCTTTTTGGCTTGCTAGATAAGTGCTCATCTGAGCTTTTATTTATGCTAACCTGTAACAATAAATTGGCGTTGAGCATGTTTATTTAATGATCTTAGTGGGCGTTGGTGTAGGATCTATGACTGACCTTGTGGATAGCCAGGTCCTATTCAACCCTTTCAAAGCTGTAAGATTATAGTCATCCAATATGTAAAATTTTCTCCAAGTCGAATAAGAATGTATCCATGCTCCGAGCTGGTTATGTGTGCTTTGTTATCTGATTTTGACATATCCAGTAGTACAAATCTCTACTTTTCATACTGCTGACACATGTTCTATCCATCTGAAATATCAGGTCCTGGGATCACCATGTTCCAATACAGAGGCCTGCTCCAATTGCACCACGGACGAAGCTAGCAAACAGAATAATCTCTTCCAGTGGACCATAAATCATTCCAGGAACTAAATACCATGGACCTTTATATTTCAAAGATAAACAACTGAATTTAATTGTTTATTATCTGCGCCCTATGTTTATATCGTTTAGCAGACAAAGCTTTTTTTGCTTGTGTGATCACATTCTAATGTTATATAATATGGAGAATGATAGATCACTATATTTATGTCTATTATCTATATTGGCTTCTATTTGGTCATTAGAGGCGCGCATGGGCGCGCGCAAATCACTAGTTGGTGTGAAACTACATCTTCGTGGCCCATGTATCTGTGATCGAGCAGCCCGGGCTGGGGCTGTCTGCCACTTAGTCCAGATATCGATATCTCCCTTTGTGGTAGTAAAACAAAGCAGTAATGATATGCTCTCTGTACAAAAAGTAGACCAACTTTTCTTGAAGGATACGTGATTACTTTGCCATCATGTCATGTGCCACGATAAGTTCATTGATAACCTCAATTATTGTTCATGGTTAAGCGTCTTTGTTAGTGCTCTTGCATTGTGTTATTGGACATGATAGGTGTTCGGTGTTTGATTTGGATGCGGCTAAGATTATGTATATATGCTTTTGGTATAGTAATATTGCTGTTCAAATCCCAAATAGCCTGCTGCTTGTTTCTATATACGACGTGGTAGCATATCAAAGATTCCACTTTTTGGGACATTATTAGCCGATTGGTAGAGAGCTAATATCTCAACCAATTTTGATCAGTAGCTACTATACTGTGCCTCCCTACTTTGTCGGTCAGCTGATCCCGGTGTTTTATTTTTTAAAAAAATCAGTAAGAGGTTATTGTTTCGCATTATTTTCACTATGATGATGAGAACCCTGATGTCGTTCGGAGCTGGCACTCATGTAATTGAAAGCTCTTGATATGATTCCTCAACAAGATTAAATAAGGTGAAACTCTTGTTAAGGACGATGATTAAGAGACCCAGGATTGAGAGGAATGAGACATGGGGATGAACGGGATGTAAGGAAAATGGCCCCTAAGCCATGTTTATGATTTTAGTGATTAATGCCAACATAGGCCCCTAAGCCATGTTTATGATTTTAGTGATTAATGCCAACATAGTCATTGGGACTAACATGTTTGTCAAGACATATATTTGTAGGCATCCTTAGGTTCCAAATGATGGCAAGTTGTACCATCCAAATGACGGCAAGTTATACCGCCCAATAGTACCGGAAATCCAAAGTATAATTTTTAGGTGCCCAAATGACGGTATTTTGACGTCCAAATGATGGTGAGTTGAAGCCGAGAAGAAGACATGGAAGAACACAAAGAAGATCAAGCTCAGAAGAGCACCGGACAATCTCACAGAGAGCACCGGACTAATTGTGCTTAGCATCGGACAAATCGGTGGTCAGCGCGAGAAAGAAGATTGAAGCGAGCACAGGATAATCCGGTGGTACACAGGAAAGAGCACCGGACAAATCGGTGGTCTGTGCAACGTTCAAGACAGAGACTTGGGAAATTGGAGCACAGGACAATCCGGTGGTGACAGAGGGGAGCACCGGACAAATCGGTGGTCTCGGCTCGGCTCGAAGATCGGCTTAGTTTCGGCTCTAGAAGTTTATCAATTAGCACCGACTGATCCGGTGGTGCATGGGATAGAGCAGCGAACAAGTCGATGGTCACAGTGAAGGCGAAGATTTGTGCAACGGCTAGTAGCACAGGATGGTCCGGTGCTAGGTGCAAAAGAGCACCGGACAAGTTGGTGGTCGCGCAGGAAAAGAGCCGTTGGAACAACGGCTACTCCATGGACTTTGGGCTATATATACCCCATTGGCCGGCCATTTGAGAGTGCTTGAGCATTGGGAAGTTGTGTGAAGTTGTTCTACTCATTTGCAAGTGCTCATTCCACTAAAGTGATTAAAGTTTCATCTAGGTGATTAGCACAAGGCTTAGGCTTTGATTAGTGCTAGTTTAGACCTTTTAGCGCATTGCTTTAGGCATTAGCCTAGAGTTAGGCGAGGTTTGAATACCTCCATTGTATCGGTGCTTGCGCGCACCAAGTGTTGTAAGTTTCGGGGCTTGTAAGTCTTGTGAGACCCTCCAACCGAGTTTGTGGAGCGGCCGCCGGTTACTTTGTGCTAGGGAGGTGAGGCCCTAGGCGTTTGCCGAAGCTCAACCAAGTGGAGGCGGCGAGGAGCATCCGGGAGAGGCCAAGCAGAGACCCACTTGCGAGTGAGGAAGTCCCGTAGGCTATCCTACGGAGTTACTCGACCGGGGAGCTTATGCCCTTGCGCGGGCATTCCCTTTGATAGGGGCTCCAACAACGAGGACTAGTGGAAAGCCGTGGCTTTCCGATACCTCGGGATACATCGTCGTGTCGGGAGTTTGCATTCTCTACCCTTTACATTCCGCACTTACATTTTGCACTATCTTGTTTGCTTACCTTTCTTAGAATTGCCATGTGTAGTTGCAAGGTTTGGAACCTAGGGTGCAAACCTTTTTGCGGTAGAGATAGCAACACATAGAAAAACCTAGTGCACATTTAGATAGAAATTGTGTAGGTTTTTATATGTGCTCAAGTTCCCCGTAGAAGTTTTAAGTGACCCTAATTCACCCCCTCTTAGGACGTCACGGTCCCTTCACGGGAAATTTCTGTACTGGAGCTGGACTGCTCTCTCATTCCCTTCTCACCTCTGTTTTATACTCTATTTTACAATTTTGGTCCCTCCTTGAGATCCTACATACACCAGTACTTCCCTTCAAGCATGGGCGAATATATTGATAAGTCCTATCTTGCTACATGTGTTACAGAACATTTGTACCGCTAGACCTTTGGTTAGTACATCAGCCACTTAATCTCCAGATCGAACATGTATGAGTCGAAGAAGCCCATCATTAAATTTCTCCTTAATGAAGTGTTGATCAATCTCAATTTGTTTTGTTCGATCATGTTGGATTTGGTTGTTTGCTATGTCAACTGTAGCTTTGCTGTCACATCTCAATATCAAAGGTGTGCCATCATGTAGGTGGAGTTCATTCAACAATATCTTCAGCCAAATTAGTTCACAAACGCCCAATGCCATGGCTCTATACTGTGCTTCTACTGTTGATCTAGTCACTACACCTTGTTTCTTGCTTCTCCAGCTGCAAGGCGAGATTCCTATATCTGGTGCCTACGCGTTTGCGCATCGCGTCATAATGTAACACACTACGACATACTGCTGCGAACAAGCAGAGCAGTGGCAAGCAACAAACATGAGAGACCAAGTCGAAATGTGCTTTGGTATAATATGCGTGATGAGTGATTGACTAGATGATTTAGAGCTTTACCGGTTGAGTTGATATTTCATATGTGCTTGATTATGCTAATGGCTAACCGGAGTGTTGAGTTGCGTGCGTTGAGTTGCGGTATGTGTACAACATATCTTGTGTTGTTGTGTCTCTTGGCTTGTGATGTGCTGGTGATGGATGCGACATGGTGGTTGGTGGTGCGAGGTGAAAGTCAGGCGAGGTGCGTCATGCCGATGGACCACGAGGTGGTGAAGGATGAGCAGAGGGCTTCGACTGAGGGACCCGAAGATGCCAGGTGGGGCCACGGGCGGTCCTCATGGTGCACAGAAGAGCAAGAGTACACAGAGTTGGAGATGGCGTCGGTCAGGTCAAGGAGGATGGCGATGTCAAGTCTTGTAAGCCCGGGAGCGGGTGCGTGAACGACTTGAAGGCGTCGTGGTACTTGGCGGAGGCCGGACATACGTCACCAACAGTTTCGGTGGTTTGGCCTCAAAACCACAAGTGGTCGTGCGACAGCCCAATGGCGTGGAGGGTTTGACCGGTTTGGCCTCAAAACCGGGGTTGAGGCATGCCTTGCGGGGTGTGTGGGAGGATTTGACCGGTTTGGCCTCAAAACTGGGGGATGGGTCTGGTGCGGCCGGATGGCGTCGAGTCGGAGGACAGGTGGTACCATCACAAAGCTTGCATCGAGGCGAAGCAAAGTCGTGAAGATGCCGGGTCAATCCGATGCTCCGAGAAAAAGTTGGACGGTTTTACCCCTATGGGGTATTTGGGATGTATGCATTATGTAAGGACGTTCTGGACATTTGTAGGGCGGCTATATATATTTGGATGGGCTGTTGTGGGCAGCCATCTCTTTGGTGTGAGATGAGGTGGGCATCTCATTTGTTTTGTGGGATTGCCATTTTTAGGGTTTGAGAGGGAGAGTGATGAGGACTTTTTGATTTGAGATTTTGCCATTCTAGTTTTTTTGCTAGCAAGTGACTTGTAATCACACATGGTGAAGCAATCCAAAGTTTAATTTCGTGCGAAATCTTTTGTTTCCGTGTGAATCTGTGATTTATTATTTTTGGGATTTTTATATGTATTTTGGGGGAATTTTTGTTCGTGCGATTTGGCTGCAGATTTCGTGAAATTGATTGAGGGCTTTTGTTGCTAGGATCCTAGTGAGAACCTTTGGTATGATTGCCCCTCGAATCCCTCACGGATTTGGCTTGAATTTGAAGTTTCCCCCAAACCGCGCCTTTTGGAGTGCGTTCGTATTTTCCCAAGATCCGCGACAAATACTTGATCTTTTTTAGATCTTTTTCCTGGATCTATTAGCCCTTGGCATGGTGCATCTATAGCTCAAGTATTGTCCCGATTCGCTGAGTGTTGAGGGAGGAATTTTGGATCGAAGTTGAAGGGTGTTCTGTGTTCATCTCTCTGTTCTTGTTCTGTTCCTCCCGTGCTCGATCTCGATCGATTTTCCAGGTCTCGGCGTGCAGGCCCGCCCACCACGCAGGCCGGCCCAGACGTGCGGCAGCACCAGCAGCAGGCTGCCCGGCCCAAGAGCTTGCTCGGCTCAGCGCGCAAGTAGCCCAGGCGGCAGCAGCTCATCAGGCTGGCAGCAGCAGGCCGGTGAAGGCAGCAAAGAGCAAGTTGCAGGTGAGAGACCGGCAGCAATCCGCACAGCAGCCCACGCATGCACAGGTTTGAGATCATAGCCCAGCAACAGGTAATTTTAGTGTGACGCCAACAAAGCTAAGGTGAGCAGTGCTCGATATTTGACTTGTTGATTTATTTACTGAACTTTGATTAGCAGCTTGGTTGGCTTCCTCTTTGATCAGTGAAGAGCTCGTTGCCTTGATCTGTAACTAACCCTTTCATTTCGGTGGAGGGCAACAACGCTCGTTGTTGTGGTGTCCTTTTCATGCAACAGTGAAACATTCTTGTTTATTCTTTTTTGCATGTATGTGTCGGCTGTGATATAATCTCTCAGGTGCTTATCTTGGTTCAGTTGCAATTGACTTGAATTAATATTGCAAGGCTTTAGCTTTTAGTCTTTGTCGGTCAGCATATCTGATAGCACTTGTTTATCCTCTAAATGATTAAGTTCACTACGTGATAACTAGTAATTGGTTCTTGATTGTTTAGAACCATGAGTCATATTTGCTGGTTGATTCATTCACTTGGGTTTTGATTAGTTGCTTCTGTCGACCAGCAGCTTGGTTGCTTTTCTTTTCAGCTTATTTTTTTCGGTGTGACAATTAAGCTGCCCAACATTTTGGTTTGCTCATATTTCAGTTGCATGTGTGTTGATCACCAATACTTTTGCAAGTTTAATTTTCACATGATTATCTTGAGCTTGTATTAGCTGGTAATTAGTGTGAAGCTTTTTCGTACCTTCTTGTTTTGCTTTCGCATTGTTTTGAGTTTTCCTAATCGTTCCTAAGGTTAACACATCACCAGTTGACGTGTGTGGCCTTGGCGATTAGAAGAGAGGTGTGTCGGGTTGTAATCGGGAGGCCTTGTTCTCATCGGAGAATTTTTAAAGGCTCCCATTCACTCCTCTCTGGTCGCCCGTTTCGGTCCTACAAAACAGCACTGATGAGACGGAGAAGAATCGGCGCGTGGCCAATGCACTCTCCAAGTACTGCGCCTACTTGGTGGTGTCGGTGCCGGAGCTGCTCCTTGGACTAGCCATGGAAACAAGGCGCGCCTTGGATAAAGCTTGGGCTGTTATGAGGCAACAAGCGCCAGCCACAGGAGACGCCGCCACTGTGATGGGTAGGCGTCTGGGGGAGGATTGGCTTCGTAACCAAACTAGTAACGGCGGCGAGACGACAGTGGTGTGCTCTGAACAATCTGCAGGTGGCCACGGGAAGGTGCTGGCGCTTCTTTGGGCGCAGACGTTGCTCTACGCCGCGCCGTACGACAACGTGGAGGTGCACATGCGGCACCTCTCGCAGGACGGCGAGTTCATCACCCACCTCTGGCCCTGTCATACCACCTCGGCATCAACAAGTGGGAACATGAGGAAGAAGAAGAAGCCCAAGTCGCTGCAGGACAGACGAGGGAACCTGCTGCTGAAGCTCACGAAGGAGACTCGAGGGAAGCAGAAGCTCATGCAGGAGAGTCGAGGGAAGCAAAAGAAATTTAAGAGATTAATTATGAATAGGATCTAAAAATTGTTCCTTTATTTGAACTGCTTGTGTATTATTTATGTAACCTATGTACTACGTACACTGGTAGAAAAACAGGCTTCAGTCCCAGTTGGTAATATTCAAGACTAACGTGCACGCCATTTAGTCCTGGTTTCTCAACTGGGACTAAGGGGCATCATTTAGTCCCGGTTAGTAACACCGACCGAGACTAAATGTTCTTGCGTCAAAAAATAAAGAAAATTTTTTTTAAACCAGCCGGGAGGCTCACAAGTCACGCGTATTTTCCAGCGTAAATTCATGAACGCAGCCGCGAGGATTCGAACCCGCGTCCTGCAGCCTCACGCGTTGCTTCCTTACCATCCCACCTATGCATCACATGTGATTGAGTGGGATATGCATTCCTTTTGAAGTAACCCGTGGAGGCCTATTTAGTCCCGGTTTGTGTTACAAACCGGGACTAAATGGCCATGCCATTTTAGTACCGGGCCAAGACACTGGCTGGTACTAAATGATGACATTTAATCCCGGTTTGTAACACAAACGGGGGCTAAAGTGGCTCCCGAGTCTTCCAATGTTTAGAACCGGGACTAAAGTGGCCACTTTAGTTCCGGTTTTATCACAATCGGGACTAAGTGCACATGGACCAAAGGTCGTTTTTCCACTAGTGGTACGAACAATGTGTGCCTTGAAATTCTACTATGTGTTATCGACAGTGGCAGACCCAGCTTTCGACCAAGACTAGGGCCAAATTCAGCGACGGTGTGGAGCATGCTAAAAATTTTAAGTAAGGTAGACTATACTACGAACAATTGCAAAGTCCTGTCTAGTCAATACCACAAACACAAACACCTTGTGCGCATGATAGCTAGAGGAGACTTTAGCAAGTTATGCAAACCAATTTTCAGAATATAACATCTAAACAGTCATTTACAGTGTAACTATTCATCAAAATCAGTGTAGCTAGTGATTGCACCAAATTAGGCTTCTCTTTTATGGCCAAATTTAATCATGCAGTGAGAGAAAATGGTGTCAGATGAGAGAACTCACAAGGCATATCTCCCATCGCCCCTTCTCTCACCATGGCCAGAGTTTTCTAGTTGGTCAGGGTATTGCTCAGAAGAGGGAGGCCGGCGGCGCTTGCTTGACTTGCTCATTCCCGCAATCCCGCTAGCATGTGCACCGCATGTGGAGGATGCAAGGAACCAGGAAGGAACCATCAGACATGGCAGGGGCAAATTCACGAAGGCTCCGGCAACCCGCGGCCGGCGCTACCGCATGCCTAGGCCGCCGGAACTGTGTGTGTGGATCAAATTGTCTTTTTTTTGGCCTTAGGCAGTGCGGACTGGGCCTCTTATTTTGAGGCTGAAACAAAGGAGGGGTAATGGACATTACTGGCCCATGACATGGGCCGCAGCCCAGGTGCCCCTAGGCCTGGGTCCGTCCCTAGTTATCGACGACAATGGATCTACACTCTACTGCTACCTCGTGGACTTGTGGTTGGCTTGTTGCTGCATTCTGTCACTTTTTTAGATAATGAAATTTTCCAATCTCTACGGTTTAGCGTATACAATCTTAAAATATTACTTTCTCCCAGCTCAAAATACCAGATTAAAAGGAGAACTAAAAAGCAAAATTAAGCTTGACAAAGTCTATTATTCTGCTTCTATCTATGAGTCGCAAACAACTCTAAGGCTACCATATCCAAAGAAGTGCCCGCCTTCATGAAAACAACTTTGTCGTCTCCTCATGCTGCAACAATTACCAAAATCGCAGCCTATAGAGGTTCCCCTAAATATAGCATACATAAATGACGTATGTTAACATTGTCAAATATAATATCATTTTGACAATGCCATATTTCCCAGCAGAGAGCTGCTACACCTGTTAGTATAGTATTGACCTCTTGAGTATTAAAATTTTGAAGCCAATTCCGTAGCTTATGGGTTCCTGAACTAGGTGGGGGTTAAACAAGTAGCAACTTGAACAGTCATCCAAATTACTTTCGCATACTGGCATTCAAAAAAAATATGTGTTTCATTACAATTGCAATAGCTACACTTTGACTACCTTTCCAGTTTTTTCTCAAAAGATTATCCTTGGTCAGAATGACCCCCTTTTGTAGATACTGAGAGAGTATTAGGGTTTGGTAATACTTGGATTAACCATCAATCATGACAATTAGGCAGTCCAAATAGGCCATTAGGGGAGCCACTAGGGGCAGGCCCATGGGCCACACGTTTACATTCTAACACACCCCCACAGTCAGAACTGGGAGCACTGCAAACATTAAGACTGGACCTAAACTCTGTAAACACTGATGTCGGAAGCCCTTTGATGAAGATATCAGCATACTACGAAGAGGTGGGAACATGCAAAACGCGAACTTCTCCAAGGGCGACGCGCTCACGAACGAAGTGTAGGTCAATCTCCACATGTTTAGTGCGCTGGTGCTGGACTGGGTTGGTGGAGAGATAAACGGCACTGACGTTGTCACAATAAACAATGGTGGCACGGCGAAGAGGGCAGCGAAGCTCACCAAGTAGCTGTCGTAGCCAACAGGCTTCAGCAACACCATTTGCCACGCCTCGATATTCAGCTTCGGCACTCGAGCGGGACACTGTTGCCTGACGCTTGGAGGACCATGAAACAAGATTGTCACCAAGGAACACTGCATACCCAGAGGTGGAGCGTCGAGTGTCAGGACATCCTGCCCAGTCAGCATCAGAGTACACTGTAAGCTCAAGAGGTGCGCTCCGAGAGAGGTGCAGACCGAGATCATGGGTGCCCTGCAAATACCGGAGGATCCGCTTCATAGCAGCGAGATGAGACTCTCTAGGATCATGCATAAATAGGCACACTTGCTGAACAGCGAATGCAATGTCTGGACGAGTAAAAGTGAGGTACTGCAAGGCTCCAGCAATACTGCGGTAATGGGTAGGATCTGTCACAGGCGTACCGTCAGCTGACAGCTTGGAGTGGGTCTCCACAGGAGTAGAGCATGGCTTGCAGTCACGCATGCCCGCCCTGTCCAGAATGTCCAAGAGATACTGTCGCTGCGAGAGAAATAGACCATCACCACGGCGCTCAACTGAAATCCCCAAGAAGTGATGAAGAGGACCCATGTCCGTCATAGAGAATTCCTGACGAAGAGCTGAAATAATCCGCTGAAGGAAACTCGGCGACGAAGCTGTGAGCACTATATCATCAACATATAGGAGGAGATAAGCCACTTCACTGCCACGGTGAAAGGTGAATAAAGAGGTATCTGACTTCGACTCAACAAATCCAATCGAAGTAAGAAAGGAAGCAAACCGAGTGTGCCATGCACGCGGCGCCTGCTTGAGCCCATATAGTGACCGGTTCAGACGGCAGACATGATCAGGATGTGAAGCATCAACAAAACCAGTGGGCTGAGCACAATATACTGTCTCTGTCAGGTGACCATGAAGAAAAGCATTCTTAACATCAAGCTGATGCATAGGCCAAGACCGAGAGAGAGCCAAGCTGAGAACCAAACGAACTGTAGCAGGCTTCACAACCAGGCTAAAAGTCTCACCATAATCAATGCCAGGACGCTGAGTAAAGCCACGCAGAACCCAACGAGCCTTGTACCAGTCGAGAGAACAATCTGACAAAAGTTTGTGCCGAAAAACCCATTTACCGGTGACAATGTTGACGCCGGGAGGCCGAGGCACCAGAGTCCAGGTGTCGTTGGCCTGGAGAGCGTCAAACTCAGACTGCATGGCAGCACGCCAGTTCGGGTCAACAAGAGCAGACCGAACAGATGCTGGCAATGGAGAGACGACGGCAGCACTGAGGTTGAGTCTGTCAACTGGCTGAATGAACCCAGACTTGCCCCTTGTACGCATGCTGTGGGCGTTGGTCACCGGCGGAACAGCAACCGGTGCGGTGGAGATGGTGCGCCGTGTACCGCTGGCAGCGACCTGTGGAACAGGGGCAGCGGTACTGGACGAGCCTGGGGCGCTGCTGGCAGCGTCCTGGGACAGGGTGTCCGCAGGGGCGGCAGCGTCGAGGTCCGAGCTCCCCGCGTGGGCGCTACTGGCAGCAACCTGCGACGGGGTGTCGGCAGGGGCAGCAGCGCCGGACGGTGAAGCAGCCGCGTCGATGTCCGAGGGACCTGCAGAAGCAACACTAGGCCCAATGCAAAGTGGTGGTGTCATCATCGCTCAAAAAGGTTAGAGTGCTGGGATCAACAGGAGTTGTGGACATGTCGGCGAAACGAAAAGACGACTCATCGAACACAACATGTCGGGGGACAATAATCCTATTAGAGTGGAGATCTAGGCACCGATATCCTTTATGATCTGCGGAATAACCAAGGAAGACACATAGTGTGGAGCGAGGCAAAAATTTATGGGTGGCGGTGGATGACAAGTTAGGGTAACAGGCACATCCAAAAACACGAAGATGATCATATGTGGGAGGTGTGCCATGGAGCGCAAGGTACGGAGTACGACCAGCCAAGGTTTTAGTGGGATGATGGTTGAGAAGATAGGTGGCAGTGTGAAGGGTGTCAGCCGAGTAAGCGGGAGGGAGGCTAGCTTGATACAGGAGGGAGTGAACAATATTATTAATCGTTCGAAGAATGCGCTCGGCACGACCGTTTTGCTGCGAGGTATAAGAGCACGACATGCGGAGAATGGCGCCATGGGTGAGGAGGAACGTGAGGGCCAAGGAGTGATTAAACTCGCGGCCATTGTCACACTGAACGGCCTTTATGGAGGCGCCAAACTGGGTGCGTGCATAGGCGAAAAAGAGGGACAGCTTCTCAAACGTCTCAGACTTGAGACGAAGAGGAAAGGTCCAGGTATAGTGCGTGCAATCATCCAAAATGACTAGATAATATTTATACCCTGAAGCACTAAGAATAGGGGACGTCCAAAGATCACAGTGAATAAGATCAAAAGGTTTTGATGCACGACTAGTAGACAAACTGAAAGGTAGGCGTACATGACGACCTAACTGACAGGCATGACATAAAGTTTCAGTAGTGCTCTTATTACATGAAATGACTTTGGAACTAAGAAGCTTTGACAAAGCATCGGACCCTAGGTGACCAAGACGACGGTGCCATAGGGTGGATGTGGCGGTAGTGGCTATGAGGGCGATGGTGCTGGTGGTAGGTGTAGAAAAGAACGGGTAGAGATCGCCCGAACTATTGCACCTGGCGATCACGCTCCTGGTTTGAAGATCCTTCACAGAAAGACCAAACGGATCAAACTCGATAGAACAATTGTTATCAGTGGTAAAGCGGCGAACGGAAATCAAATTCTTAATAATGCCTGGAGCAACAAGAACATTAGAAAGAACTAGTGACCGACGCGGCGTAATAAAAGAAGTAGATCCGACGGATGTAACGGGGAGGGTGGCCCCGTTACCGACAATGATAGATGAAGGATAGGAGGGTGAAGAGGAGGAGGTGGTGAGTATACCAGCGGTGTTGGACATGTGGGAGCCAGCCCCCGAGTCGAGGTACCACTCAGTTGAAGGCGAAGGCACATTGAGCGACATGGTGTTGAAGTTGTCGATCAGCGAGCCTTGATGCCAAGACCCCCCTGCCATGGGCGTCCAGGGAGCCTGCTGCTGCGTCGTCGGCGAGGAGGGCACACCCCCATAGCCGAAACCAGGGGGAGCCCCATGCGGCTGCAGGTAGGGCACCTGTGGTGGTGTGAAGTAGGGCTGCTGCTGCTGCTGCACCGGCGCGTACGCGAAATAGGGCTGTTGTTGCTGCTGCACTTGCGCGTGGAGCGCGGCCGGTGGAAGTTGCTGAACCGGCGTCGGGGGTCGGCCGTATGGCTGCGGCCAAAGCTGGAAGGACCCCGCCCACGGGTTGGGGATAGGAGCCAGCGGTGGGGGAGGCCCCGGCCGGTAGCCCTGACCACCAGGGGCGCTGCCGCCGCCGAGAACGCCACCGCTGCCGTTGTTGTTCTTGTTCTTGCCGCGGCGGCGGTTGTTGCGACCACCGTTGTTGCCGCCCGCGTGACCACCGGGAGGGCCACCATAGCCGCCCGCGTGACCACCGGGAGGGCCGCCGTAGCCCCCGATCTGCCCGGACCCGCCAGGGGGCCGCTGGGGAGCGCCACCGGAGCCACCGCCACCGGATCCGCCGGAGGCGAAGAGAGCGTTCGGCGGTTCGTCGCCGGCCGAATCCTGGAGATCGATCTCCTCAAGGAGAAGGAGGGTGCGGGCCTCGTCGAATGTGGGGAAGGGGCGGTGGAGCTTCAAGTGCGACATCATGTGGCGGAACTTCCCGTTGAGGCCGCGGATCAGCGTCAGCACCAGGGTACGATCACCGACGGGATCGCCAAATTCAGCGAGGGCGCTCGCCATCGTTTCAAGCCGCCGGCAGTAGTCGGTGACGTTGAGGGCGCCCTGCTTGAACTGACGAAACTCGGCGGACAGCAAGAGAGCACGAGACTCTCGCTGCCCGAGGAACTCGTTGTCGAGGGTGAGCCACGCGGCGCGAGCGGTGGGCTCCTTGAGCATGACCTGCTGTTGCAGATCGTCCTTGATGGTGCTGTAGATCCAAGACAGCACGGTGCAGTCCAGCTGCTGCCATGTCGAGCGCGACGGAAACGCGTCGTCGGAGAGCACATGGTGGGTGAGGGCATATTTGCCGAGCGTGACGAGGAAGACCTTGCGCCACCGGTCGTAGTTGTTGGCGACACGATCAAGGGTGATGGGAACCAGCGTCTTGATGTTGACGACGGCCAGGGCCTGCGTGTGGACGGCGGCGTGCTTGGCGTTGAACGCGTCAAGGGCAGCTTCACGATAGGCCGCAGCCTTGGCGGCGGTCGCAGCCGCCTCACGCTGGCGGTGCTCCTCCTCAGCACCGGCATCGGGATTGGGCGCCATAGGAGGGCGCGAGGAGAGGGAAGGGGAGCCGGCAAGAGGATCTCAGCGACGGCGCGGCGGCCGGCGAGATCAATTGCGGCGGCAGCTCTAGCGGAAGGTAGAGGATCGGATCAGTGATACCATGAGAGAGTATTAGGGTTTGGTAATACTTGGATTAACCATCAATCGTGACAATTGGGCAGTACAAATAGGCCATTAGGGGAGCCACTAGGGGGAGGCTCATGGGCCACATGTTTACATTCTAACAGATACAAAAGGAAAATCTTAAATTTTAGGGTAGTTTTAAGTTTCCAAATCAATTTGTGATGGAAGGTGAAGTTGTGCTTAATCGATTGAAGATACATAGAGCTAACCGTACATTGTCTGCTTTTGGTTAAGTGCCACCCAAAAGTTTCCCTTCCATGATTCAAATTGAAATTAGAAACATACACTACAAGTCTCAGCCATTTATCAAGTTTCTCGCCCACCAACACTCTTCTAAACGAGATGTTCAAAGGTATTGAACTCATAACTTTTGCCACCATATCATGCAGATGGTGACAGATATTGTTATGTTGGGGTAGAGGTTTTTGAGTGGCCTGCTTGATACCCATATATCTTCTCAAAATCTTGCTTGTGTTTCATCCTTTATCTAGAAGGAGCCATTAGTTTAGACCTGATCTTTAATTTTCATAAGAACTCTCCAGAAATGAGAATCACCTTGTTTGGCCTTAACTTATGTCAGAAATTTGGAACATAGTTATTTATGGACTACTTATGTTTTGTGTAATTCTGCTATGTGTTATGGACGACAATGGATGAAGTATGCACAATCATGATAGTTGATCTATGTTTTGGAACTGGACTATTTACAGTAGATTGGTCATGTTGAACCATTATTTTTTGCATGAATATGACTTCCATTTGTATCTATATGTATCTCTTTGTTAGCTTTCAATGTATGCCTTGAAAGAGGCAAAATTTCCTATTTTTTTCTGCTATTTCTTGATTGTACGTGTATAAACTGGTTCCTGAAGTGTTTGGTTAGTTCGGTGGTACTAGAGACCCAGCTGAACTAACCAAAACCGAACTAGCGTGGTCTTGAGTTTTGCTAGAGGCCGGACAATTCTTGATTCCTGACAACCGAACTTCTTCAAAGACTTAAGAACCAAACCGATCGGTGTCTCGATTCTACGGATGAACATAGTAACCGGTTTTAGGATTTTTGGACGTGCAGAACAATGATATGGTTTTTGATTTGCAGCAACTGTTATCAGCTGCCGACAACTTACACTACCTGGATGAACCTTTTAGTCATGAAGAGATTGATGCTGTGGTGGCTCATCTGCCAAATGATAAATCCCCAGGCCCGGATGGGTTCAACTTAGAATTCATCAAAAAATGTTGGCCCATAATTAAAGCTGATTTTAAGACCTATGTACATCATTTCAGTCTGGAGAAGTCTGTCTTCAAAGCATAAATGGTTCTCTGATCACTCTTTTGCCAAAAAAAATGAAGGGCCCTCAAAAGTTTCTGACTACAGGCCCATCTCACTCCTCAACTGTACCATGAAAATCTTGACCAAACTTCTAGCAAACAGGTTACAACAAGTGATTACTGACCAAGTACACAGAAATCAATATGGTTTTATTAAGTCAAGAACTATTCAGGATTGTCTAGCTTGGGCTTTTGAATACCTTCACCTTTGCCACCAGTCCAAGAAGGAAATAGTGATCTTAAAGCTGGATTTTGAAAAGGCTTTTGATAAGATTGAACATGGTGCTATGCTTGCTATTATGCAACATAAAGGCTTCTCTAATACGTGGCTAAGCTGGATGAAATGTATCTTCAACTCTGGAACCTCATCCATTCTCCTGAATGGAGTTCCTGGCAAAACATTTCATTGTAGAAGAGGGGTTAGGCAGGGTGACCCTCTCTCCCCTTTGCTCTTTGTGCTTGCTGCTGACCTACTCCGGTATGTTCTTAATGACGCTAAATAAAATGGACTGCTTCAACTGCCAATCCCCCTTATTTGTAATCAAGACTTCCACATTCTACAATATGCTGATGATACTCTAATCATAATGGAAGGTTGTCCCTCACAACTACAGGCTCTCAAATATATTCTGCACTCTTTTGCAACCTCTACTGGACTAAAAGTAAATTATTCAAAATTAATGATGGTGCCCATCAACATCACAGAGGAGAGAACTAACTTTCTGGCTCAAGATTTTGGCTGTCCTGTTGGCTCCCTACCCTTCACCTATCTAGGCTTACCTCTGGCCTAACAAAACCCAATATTGAAGAATTCCTGCCTCTAGTCTCTCGTTGTGAGAAACTTCTGGTTAGCACATCTCTTTTCCTATCCCAAGCTTGAAGACTGGAACTCACAAACTTTTTTCCTCCTACCAATGTTTTACATGTGTACCTATGCTACACAAAACAGTCTATAAATAGATTGACAAGTACAGAAAACATTGTCTTTGGAGAGGCTCTAATATAATCATGGCCATCTATCCCTAAGATCATGCAAGATATGTGTCTAAGGTTCTTGGGGAAGAAGATTACATCGTTCGTGGCTTCAGCCTCATCCAACCATTCCTTGTTGAGGATTGCGATTAAATTCCCTAAAGCTTTACCCTGTAGGATTAGATCCTTGGGGTTAGAATCACCATTCTCGTAGTCTTCGAGAATAAAATGCCTTCACATCATGGGTTGATGAGTGGCCTTCCCGAAGTCATGGAATAGTTCATCATAGAACTTATAGGGGAATTCGCAATAGAAATGTTTTGAACATCAGAATGATGGCAGAGTGGGTTCAGAAGCAAATTGGTCACTGATGTTGGGATCGATGGATCTGTCTGGGACAGATCGACTTCTTGGGTTAGCTCGTCTGGATCCTCTTCGGGGAATTCATCATAGACACCGGTGTAGGGAGTATTCTCTAAAATCTTGTCGAGAACTTTGTTCCCTTCTTCGACTGTCAGATGGGCAAAAGACCCTCCCGAAGATGTTTCTAAAAGAATTGCCAATTCCGGTTTGAGACCTTGGTGGAAATGTTGTAGAAGCATAGGTTCTGCGATGCCTAGGTCTGGTCCGAATGCTAACATATTTTTGAAATGAGCCCAAGCGGCTCCTAATGATTCCTTCTTCTTCTATTGGAAGGTGAGGACTTCAACTCGGAGGTTAACGACCTTTTAGAGAGGGAAGAAAGTTAGACAAAAGTTGTCTCACAATACCTCCCATTTCCCTTCTATGCTTCGGACGTTGAGAGAGTACCATTGTTTAGCTTTTTCTGTCAAAGAGAATGGAAAAAGCTTCTACTTGAGCGTTTGCCGAGTCATACCCCATATATTGAGACAAGAGCAAAGTTGCTCGAATTCTTGCAAATGGATGTATGGGTTCTCTCCGTCTGTCCCGGCAAAGGATTGCTCTCTAATTGTTGACATTTCTTAACACCACTACTGGGAAGGAGCATAAGCCCATCCCTTATAATGGCACTAGAAATGTTTTTGGTAAATAAAATAAATATAATCTATTAATAAAAAGAATTATCCGCAAGCGCATAGATAAATATTTAAATAAACACCATTGTAGCATTTCAACCAGGAGTATGAACCAGGTTATTGTTATTTATATTTTCCCATGGGAACACGTAATTTATTTAATAACTGTCGTCTGCACCAGATTAATATCCAATTCCTAGGTCATAGTCAACTGTGGAAGATATAATAAAAGATTGTCACAAAGAATAATGATCTTGAATGGGTAGTAAGTGATATGAATGATAAGATAATAATGAAGAGATAATAAACAGAGTAAGCCATTCTCAAATAAATAAATAAATAAATAGCAACTACAATCTAGATTACCATCGGAGCCCCTAAACACAACACTAAACACACAAGAAAGAAAAGGTGAGAAGAATTTATATCAGTCAAATGAGTTATGTTAGAGTGTAAAGCCTATTTCAAATGTGGAGAATATCCGGCCCACATCCATGGTCCAAGTATTATGTGGCTCCTACTCCTAATTCTAGCAGGGGGGATTACGCAAAACCCATACAAGGGCCGAACGGACAGTGCTGTCATCATCTGCCATCTACCCACCAGATCTAGTAGAAAAAGGACATATCCGGGGGAATTCATACACCCAAGCACCATGCTTACACATATAAAGACTATTCTAGCCCCATCGATAGCTCTCACCCTACGGATGAACAAGCCTAAGACTAGAGATAAGCATAAAGCACCCCAGAACATTATCATAGCATGGATGGCTAACATAATCATAATCATAATATAAATATGGAAATTACTAAGACAAACAGAGAATACCATAAATAGAGCACAAACTAGATATAATATTTTTATAGAATTCACTGAGATTGACAAGAGGGATACAAAGTTATACCCAAGACCATGAAGGTCTTGAAGAACAACTTGAAGAACTTGATGAACTAAACTTGGCTCCTCTAATCTAGAACTAGGCTACTATGAGAGCTTTGGCTTTTCTCTGGAGACAACTGATCTGCTCTCAGATGATCTCTCTGGCCTAAAGGGGGGTACCCACGCTTATATAGGGGTCTAAGGTCGGTTCCAGAGGTGTAACTAACATAGGGAACTGACATACATCCGCCTCAAGAAAACTTGGCGCCTACGGAGCTCCTGGTGGGCCGGCTGGCCCCAGGGATCGGCCGATCCCAGGGGGGGCAGTCCTGGCCACTGCCTTCGCGTGTGGGCCTCCCTCTATGTATATGGGCCTTTTGTGTTTTTGGTTTATTTCTTGGATTTAATCTTGAAGCCTTTTCTATTTAATTGAGCATTTCCAGGATGAGATATTCTTTATTCTTTTATGCTCTTTTCTCTCATATTTCACCTTGCGTTCCTGAAATCATGCAAAGACAAAATACAAGTGGAACCAAGTCATACTAAACAAAATATAATGATAAAGTAGTAGTTTTCCTGAATTGTTGATGTCATATATTAGCACTTAAGGACCGTCAACACTAATCATGGCTATAAGGTTGGGGCTCAACTTATAGCCGGATACACGAATGGGGAGTGATGATAGTGGAGGCTCCACATGTTTACCCATGCGAGACAAAACTTGTAATAAGGTAAGATTGGTGTC
Organism: Cymbopogon citratus; assembly: GCA_031170775.1. NCBI lineage: Eukaryota > Viridiplantae > Streptophyta > Magnoliopsida > Poales > Poaceae > Cymbopogon > Cymbopogon citratus. The sequence goes on from DXKC01001111.1 coordinate 21,207, forward strand.
CATATGATAAATGGGATGGTACGTGGATGAACTAGGTTCGGGAATAGAACAGCTACCGTGTCGGTGTTTTACCGCCAATCCTACCAAGGAGTATCCCGAGGTAGTAGATTTCAGGTGGGGTGTCGCCGAGATCAGAAACTCAAAGGCTACACAACACAGATTTAGACAGGTTTCGGGCCGCCGAAATAGCGTAATACCCTACGTCCTATTTTGGTGGATTGCATTGCGTATGCATTGATTGATTCGAGAGGGGTCCCTGCCCAGCCTTATATAGTCGGAGGGCAGGGTTACAGGTCAGTTCCGAGTAGAATCCTAACCTATTACAACTCGATTGAGTGCTTTACAAGTCATATCGAGTAGTTCTAATATGATACGACTAGCTCCTAAACAAAGAAAGGCCAGATCGTATCCGACAACAGATCCCACACATAGCTTGATACCCCTTCTAGGGATTCCTCCATGCGTCCTTGTGGGCCCATGTTGTACCTCTGACATACTATTCCCTAGCAACGGCGCCAGAAAGCTTGTTGGCACTTCTTATGTTACTACTAAGAGTAGCACACCAGAATTCCAAGGGGTATGGTTACGACTCACAGAGAAATCCGCAAGCGCACGGATACTGATGTGGCTTTTATCTGGGAGTATTCCAGAGTATCGATTTCCATGAGGAACGTGCGTGAACTATTCCTGAACTAATATTGTTCGAATGGAGTGGAGTAGGGTGACGATGATGGAAGGAAGTGAGGGTCGAGAGGGTACTTGTATGATAAGCTTGTTAGCCTTCTAGTCAATGAAAGATCTGTCCTTGACTTGCTCTGTCTACTTTGGGGGGTGAGTATCAATAACCATAGAAAGGGATGAGAAGGGGTTGAAAAGACCACCACTATTCCTACAGAGGCACTAGCCACTCTCACGTGGAGGTAAACTACAAAGGCCAGACAGGACTGTCACTTCCTACAGGTGACCTCATGGGCCGTGGGGCTAGGCGTATTCCAACATAACCTTAGTCTAAGCACCACACCTACACTAACGATTACTACCTTACTTCACATGCAAAAGCAAGGCACCCTAAGTACTCAGTACCGGAAGAGGAACCCGTATACAAAACAAGTAAGAACTAATATTCAATTAATTAGAAAGGATAAGAGTTTCCATACAAGACCCGGATGTAGTCACCCGAAGTACAAGTGGAAGAGGGACCGACACTCTGGCTCCTCTTCGGCACTCTCACCTTGCCGCTCTCCCTATTTCTAAATATAATCTTTGTCGAGCTTTGCTGCTTCTTTTTTTCTTCCACCGTTCCGTCATGCTTGCAAATGAGATGATCCTTGCCTTTTATAGTCTCTCAAGGTCTATTCAAGGCAGGGGGTACTTGTAGGCGAGCAGGTGAGGTGGTATTGTGGGGCCAGCTCGGTCTACCAACCTGGCCTAGGTCGGCCGACCCTTGGATGGCACCGCCTCGCTCTCCTATGGCTTGGATCATCTCCTAGAGGCGGTTGAAGGTCGGTTCAGATGAGTTGGTTGCGTGGCTGTCAAGGGGCCTAGGTCAGCCGACCTGGCTAGGTTGGTCGAGCCTAAGCCTGGCTCGTTCCATCATGTGATGCACCGCCTTGAGTCATGAACATCCAAGATCTTCTGCTTGATTGATTGCTTGATGGGTTTTATGGACCTTGGGTTGGTTTGGAAGCCCATTGGATCCAAGTGATAGTCATTCGGGTTCCTGGGTTGAACCAACTTCGATCCACTAGCCTGAGATGATTCTTGATATGTGTCCATGCCTCTACACGAGTTTGGTCACATTTGCCTACAGTGGCCAGGTCAGCTGACCTAGGCTAGGTCGACCGACCCACCTTTTGTAGTGAATGTAACAACCCGGGTTTTTGGAAAGCCAAAAATACGAACTTTTTAAAATTTTTCTTGCAATGTGTGAATCATATAGTCTTTAGGTGAAAACTAAGCCAACTAAGAACAATTTATAAATAAATTGTTGCACACATGTAGAATTGTTTGTAGGGTTTGCCGGAGTTTCTTGGTTGGTTTGAAGTTTGTTGTCGGAGTGCACAAATCCTTAGAGAAATTCCCTGCAACCATTTTGGGATATTTCTCTCAACCCTATATCTCTCTCAAGTCCCTTGATCCAATTCATGAAACTCCTTTTTAGTCTCTATAAAAATCCCTTCACATATCTCTCAGTTTATCCACATAATTGATTTTAAGGAAAAGTATTTTCCCATGTCCCAATTAATAAGGAGGATATCCTTTTTCCTTTTTCTCATTTCGTAGCCCAGCCTTCCATCCTCTTGGCCCAAGTCGTGCATGCTCCTGTGCACGTCTGTTGGATGTATATACACGTGAATCACGTAAATAGGCAAAGCCACCCTTCGTGTCCCTTGTTCTTCTTGAGCAATGAGCCTGCACGACGCAAGCATAGACTCAAGCTGAAGGATAGAGTACGTTGCCATGCCCTACGTATATACGTATATGTATACGTAACTATGCCCAAGTCACAAGTACCACAGAGCCCAGCTGCCACTCGGCCTGCCCCAACCCGCCGGCCTGCTTTGCCCTGCCCTTCCTTTGGCCCGCAGCGGCAGCGGCCCGGCCTGCCTTGCCTCGCCCCCGGCCCATTCGGCCCGCAAGCCCAGCAGCCGCGCCAACTAGCCAGAACCCTAGGAGCAAGCAGCGCTCCCAGGCGCTCCCAAGCCGCCGCCGCCGTCCGAATCACACGCGGCGCGTGACTCATCTGCCTCGGAGTCCGTACCACCGCCCGCGGGATGAGTGCCGCGTGTTCCGGCCGTCACATCAACGGCGCGGACGCCGAGAAGGGCACCGAAGCCCTAGCCGCCTGCCTATAAAAACCATAGCAGCCGGACGCCTCCCTGAGCTCCCCTGTAGCCGCCGCCGCTCCATTCCTCTTCTTCTTCCCGAGGCGCCGCCTCCATTCTTCTCCCTCGCACCTGCTGCTCCTTGCATCGAGCACCGCCAGCGCCACCACCTCGCCGAACCGCAGCGCCGACCGCTGCAGAGCCGCGACGCCCGCCTCCAGCCGGCCATGCCTCGCATCCGCGTCGTCCTGCCGGAAGCCGCGAGGTCCAGCTTCCACGACGTCGTCGAGCCGCCTCCCTGCTCCTGGATGACGCCGAGCAGCACCGCCAAGCCGACCACCACGTCGCCGACCTCCTCTGCATCCTCTCCGAGCACCACGACGCGCCGTCAGCGACGCCGCTGCGACCCTGCTCGCCCAGCAGCAGCGCGACGTCATGATTGCCGTGCTGAACACCTCCACGTCGAGCTGCTTGCTCCTCTCCGCAGCCAACCACCACAGCAGCGCCGTCGGCGACTCGCCGTGCCCGCGACGCCGACCTCGTCGCGCTGTCGTCTTGCGCCACCTCGCCGCCGGCGCTCTGTTCCTCACCCCCAAGTAGCAGCGCCGTTGCTGGCTCTTCTCCAGCACGCTCTGGAGCAGCGCCACCACCTCGTCGCGTCGCCCCGACACAGCAGCCGCGACGGGCCGGTCTCTCCACTCCAAGCCGAGCACCAGCAGGCAGCAGCTGCTGCTCCTTCCTCTGCTCCACCAATCAGGAGCTCCACCACAACAACATCCTCAAGCACCGCTCTTCCCCGAACTGCAGGTGAGCCACTGGAGCCAAGTTCTGCCTTCTCTCTCTGTACCTGCAGTTCTTGATCTCCTTTCTTTCCTGTGATGCGAGATCGACCCATCGGTGCCTCTTGGAGCAGCAAGCTATCGCCTTGATGCACACTGGAGCTTCTTCGCAGTCACCGGTGAGCATCCAAAGACCAAGACCCTGTCCTTTTTCCTTCCGGGTGATGATCATGCCACTGCTCACCTGATGACCGGCCTTCGTGCCGCCAATTGCACTGCTGCAGGAAGCAAGGACCAAGCTGCATCCTTGGAGCAGCAAGCCGTAGCCTGCCAGATCGTGTCGTTGCCACCTTTGCCCCTAAGGTCGAGCACGACAAGCCCTTGTTTTTCCTTCTTATACTCATACACTTGTTCATCTTATGTCATATATACATTGTTCGTATACATGATCTATCTTCATTATCTATGTATGCCTGCGCCGTGCCATCGTGCCGGTCTACCTGTTCTTGTGTCCTGAATGTCCTTCTCCACCAATCCTCCCCCCTCGCTAGACCCATTCTCTTGCCGTCGCGTTCCCGCACCGGGGGCGCAAAGGCTGAGCCTCCGCCAGCTCTGGACACACGCACACTCACGTGCACGATGACCAACCAAGCCAAATCGAACCACCGGCGTCCAAGACGCCGGAGTGGACAAGACCGCCATACCATAGAAGCCCTGCTTTGATCAATCGACTGACCCACTGGACAATTAGATGGAAAGGCTTTGCCTTCGCCCTGTTTGCTCCGCCAATAGCCGTCTGAACTCCGCCGTGGCCTCGTGTCACATAGCAAGCCCTGCCGTGCCTATTAGTCATCTTTGGCAGACCGTAGGAGCCCGGCGTACCGCCGATTGGAGAGCGGGAGTGGTTCCAGGCCCGTACCGGTACCCTGGACCATGCTCATAGTACGAGCTTCTTTGCCGCTCGACTGCCGCCGCCATGGGAGCTCACCTGAGTCCCCACTGCTGCTTAGATTGTCTATGTGACTCCCTTAAAGCCCTGCAAGATGTTACGCATATTGGATTGCCTGAGATGACTGCCTTGCCATAACATCGTGCCGCTGTGCCGCCCATGCTCTGCGCACCGGCTAGTCTGGAGCGCCATTCGATCAGCTGTGACCGCCTACGCTCGAGCAAAGACCAAAGGGAGAAGAAGAGGAAGAGAAGAAGAGGTGTTCATGCTCCCTGTCCATGCGGACCACGCCTGTGGTCTATTGATCACACGACCTTGACCCTGATTCATTATAAATCAGCATCGGTACGTCGAAGCCTGATGAGCTCGCGACCGCCACGTGGCGCACTGACGTGCTGACACGTGTCTGGCCCGGCTCAGACCAGACCGACCTTTACCCCGGGCCCTTGCATGGACCTACCGAGACAAGTTGCTATAGCCCTGTGTCAATTCCGTCTTAGCCAATATTGTTCTCGATGCCGTTGAAATTCCCTCCTTGTTATTCTGCTCTATACATATATTGCTCCTACTCTTATATATATTGCCCCTCTTCTATATATATATATCACTCCTCATGACCTATCCTGTCATCTGACATCTGTCTCTCTTTTCTCTTGTCGCCAGGGATATGTGCTACTCCATTTGTGCGTCGTGATGATTATTTTATAAGCCATTTATGGCCGAGTCTTGGTTCTTTATTGTTTTGTTGTATTTTAGTTGTCTCCGAAGAGCTACAATTGTTAACTCCTACTCTCGTCCCATGGACGTGGTCATTGCGGACTTGATATCGATGTCGCCATCGATGTGGTTATTATCCACACACTTCGAGCCCTCCATGACTATTCTAGTAGGATACGATTAGGAGATAACCATTGTGGGACCGTATCTTATTTCTTTCAACCTTCGTCCATTCCATGATGAGTTGGTTGAAAGAGCATGTAACTTGTTCTTCTCTATCACGATCTCTTTTGGTTCCTTTGTATTTAAACACTTGTATGATTGTACCTATTTTTAGACCGCTGCATTTCTTGGTTCTCGCGGTGACAACCGCACCGCTACGAACCCTAGTGATATCTTAGCACATTTAGTGCACCTAGGTCTTGGTTCCCTACGAGTGGATTGAGCACTTGCTCTTTTATGCGACACTCCTTGTCGACGCCCCGTCTCTCTTCTATGGCGTGGGTATCGGGAGAAGTGCATTGCTTGTCCATTTCTCTTTTCTCCTTGCCCGTCTTTCCAATTCTTGTCATTCCCTATGACATTCGGACCGAAAGACCGTGAACTGTTGTGTTTGCTCAGAATGAGCTAAGGTCGATGCCATTTATTCAACGCCGTATAGGTTGACATGATCGACCCGTGAAGTACGTGCAAGGCTATGACTAAGGCTTATACTTAGCTGTCAACCACTCTTATTTCTTTAGTCCAAGGATTGGACATCCGCCGAGAGGGCTAAGTAGTTCTCCATTTTAATATTATTCGGTGTTATTGGTTCTTTTGCATTTTGGTTCTTTTCGAGTATTGTTTGTTCTCTTGCCTTGTGTGGCGCCTAGCGAGGAGTGGCGTTGATCGGAGCCCGCTAAAGGAGAACGTGATTGGAGCGGAACATGGAGGAGGAGACTTGCTGATCAACTACATCAACTGACTAAGAATCGTACCACTACTACCTCGACAACGCAGGTGTCATGGCAGCACCCTTTATTTAGAGAATCCTATTAGGCATTGCAAAGTAGAATTGCTAGCGCTTTATGTTTATTCCTTTCCTAGTATAGGATGCATGCTTTTGCCTGAGCCATAATTACCTTGATTGAAACCCCTTTTCACCCTAATTACCCAGCTACGCGCTCGCACTTATATATAACTGTCTGCTTGCTTGCACTTCACTCCATATCACACTTACATATGTATCCTTGGTATGTGAAGCGTGATGGGGGATAATTGGATTAAGGCACGTGGTGCCAGAATATGACCAACTTGGGGAGAGTGATGGGTGCGTCTTGGGTGCATGTGTGGTGAGGGTTGAGTCGACCGGGCAGGAATATACGACGAGTCCGTAGGACGAGTCTTGCAGGGAGTGTGACTTGGGCGCTCCCACGAGAGGTGCCTGTTGCGGGTACATGTAAGTTGAGGAGGTCCCGGGGTGAAGCCCCGGGAAGGAGGTGCTGTCGCAGCACGGGGTATAGAAGGGACATTTCTATACCCAGGAGAAGATGTCCTGCCTGGTCACCCCTAGGACCTGATATGTTTGGAAAACCAGTTCATAGGATGCCCTTACTTTCCACTCGCTTCCCAATGGGGGTGAGACGGCTAACCACTAGGTAGAACGGTGCCACTACTACTTGGAAGTTAGCGGATAGTGTAGGGAGGTACGGGCATGAGACCCACACCCTCCTAAGAC
>DXKC01001112.1:0-11528 GCA_031170775.1 Cymbopogon citratus
TTGCCCTTTGCCTCAATAGTCAATTACTGAACAGCCCTTCTTACCGTCCAAAAAAAAAGAACAGCCCTTGCTTCTGAGTCGTCTTCTTTTTCCTACGACTCTTTCTCAGTCGAGTCTAGACAACTGCCCTCACTCGTTTCGAACTTTAAGTCGTTGCTGTTGTTTTTTTATTTGAAAACTATGTAACGTGCGCGTGCATTGATACAATAAAATTAAATACTAATATTATAGTGAAATTTAATACAAAACACAAAGTTCATGAAATTCACGGTCACGGAGAGCGCAAGTATCTCATGCTCACAAACTCACCTTTCGTAATGCAGCTCAAATAATGTTTTATATCGGCAAGAAAAAAAATCTCCGATATCTATCTTTTTCATATTGGAAATGTTTTATTATCAAATAATTGACATGACAAAGGAAGCCATGAGCCACCGGCACAGTTTACTCCCTGTATTACTTCCGGTGAGAGACGATTTGTAGGAAGCTGGCCTGCTTGGAAACCCTTGTGGCACGGCTGTAATAATCGATAACAGCTTGTTCGGCAGAAGGGGATTGAGGGGTATTTGGAGTGGATTTATTCCACATCTATTGTGATGTGGAATTGTTCCCCCTCAATCCCCTCAAATCCCTCCCTCTAGGAGGATTAAACGAACGAGCCCTAAAAGTGCACAAGCAGTTTTCCAATCATCCCGGACATAACCTTCACCATCAAGGAGTCAGGGCAACATGTATCCCTCAAATTCCTTGAGTTGAACCGTACGTAATACTACTTCCACTTATGAGGTTGGGGCCACCACGCCATTGCCAGAGAACCCCTTCCTCCTTGGGACGTGTCTGGGCGCCAATGCACAAACTCCTCTCTGTCCGGAGAATCAGCTCGGCGATCATGGAGGGGTCAGGGAAGCAAAGGACAGGTCATCCAGCATATGAACGTGCTCAATTGCCCTTGCTGGCGAAGGAGCAACTTGAATTGGCATCCTTGCCATTGTTTCCTAGACCAATCCAAAATGAAAATAAGGGTTAGATTTTATATCAATGCGCAACGAAAACACAAATTTTCTAGCTAGATCACCCAAATCATCAAACAGACGTCACATTTAGAAGCGTAGAGCATTGCTAAACTGCTAGCCTATTTACCTGCATTGCATTGAGAAGTTCCCTGTATGTTTTGATCAGACTCCTTTCCGGTTTGGCCACTACTTCTAGAGTTGATGAAGACAACATGGTGAATATCAACAGTGACTTGTTCAGAGCCCGGCTTCAGTATGTGATAGGGGATGTAGTACCTTGTCACTGGCCCACATGAGCTGTGGCAGGAACCATTAGTGCCAATTTTGTTCCATCCTGTAAAAACATTTTCATGAGTAACCATAGTTGAATTGAATCCCCCTCCCAATTATCTTCCATCCATTTTAAGTTCAGATCATTGATCCATTTACTACTTCTAAAGCTTAAAATGATGAAAAATGAATGCTTCTGAGTCATGGTTTCATATAGTGAAAGCTTTAGTTGCAAGGTCCAACTGTAATTTCCAATGACCAACCTAATACAGAAAATGCAACACCTAGGCTTGAAGAAAAAAAAGATTACCAAATTACCATTGCTTTTGTGTTTGTTTGAATTTGTAATTTCACAACATTCTAGCATAAAATTCGAAAAGGTGTAATGGCAAATGATTTAAAGACACCGATAGCCTAGCCTTACATAAAGCTAGTGAAATAGATGCCAGACCTCAATCTTTGTCCAAGAACAGAGAGGCTAAAGATTTCACCCCTTTTGCACAAGGTGTTACTCAGCTTTGGTTAATCCTGGAGGCTTAAATTTGTGTTGCCATTGGAACTGCAATTGGTTCATCCGACGCGATTTGGAGGACTCCATTTTGACTTGAATCGCTCTTCAACTATTAAAAGACATATAATCAACTATACACCAAAAGGAAAAGGAAAAACATATTCTTTGACACGTAGCTGAACAAATGATATCAAAATCCCTCGTTAAAAAAGAAGTAATTCTATCAACACAATCAAACAAACTCAGTAAAAGAAAAGCATCCATTTCAACAATGTCCACCAGCTCCAATGTGACATAAGCAAAGTGCATAAAACAAATGCTTACTTGGTAGAAGCCAAGGGGTGTGGCAATAGCAACTGCTAGTAAGCAACTGATCTGGATAAGCTTATGAATCAACAAACAACTGAAACAATGAAAAAAAATGCAAAGAGATAAAAAGATATCCATCATTCCAACCTTCTTAGGGGGAAACAAAAATAAGTATTTAGAACAGATATTTAAATACTTGATTATTAGCATCAGCCTGACCTTCTTAAGGGAAATACCATTAATTTGTAATTGGTGAGGCATATTTATACAACTAAATAAAACAAAAATTGCACCAGAGAAATCCCTTTCCATGGATTCTCATTCTGTGGTGTTCAGTAGCTAATTAGAAACATATTGCAGAGTAAAATGTATTCACCTGATGAATCATTGGGGCCGGGCATAGTCAACGCTTGATGAACATACAACGTAGTTATTGTTGTTAGAATATGATTATTCAAGTAACACAAATAACGACAACTCAAATTGCAAATAGGAATTGTTTCCTCATGCTGCTCAGGAACCTCCTTGCCTTCTCATTTCAGATCTATAGATGAACATGCCTAGATGAACACTAACATCATACTTGCAAAATACTATCTGTCAATCGTGTGCCAAAGAGACCAGTCATTGGTAATCCATATTTTTTCCAGGAAATAAAGGTCTCTCAGTCAAAATCTTTGCAAAACTGCAGCGAATGCTCCACATATATATAGAATTATAATGGGCAGCGACCTCGAACTCAAACCGCATATATTACATTGTTTAAGAATGAAAACTGCATAAGAGATTAAAAACTACAACCTGAATAATCAGATTGCAAGTTGAACATGAGATAAACAATAACATGGTTCACTATTTTTCTCTCAAATACATGAATCAATGCATTCTCATGCTCATGCTCTTGCATGGTAGCAGCTAATGTGTCAGCAGCAGGCAGGAGCCCGGCCACCTGCCCAGGGTGGCCAAGCCTTGGCTCCGCTAGTGCTCACCACCCAGAAGCTCCGACATAACGCACCCGTCCACATATCCACGGATGGGCCGTAGCACCAATTGTCGTCGAGCAGCTCCGGCGAATTGTACTCTATCGTCCCGATGGGGTACGCCGCATGCGGCTTCCCATCGGGCTTCTGCCGCGTCGGCGACCCAAAGTCGCACACTTTGAGCTCGCCCAAAGGGCAGACAATGATGTTCTCGGATTTCATATCGTGATGGATAAAGCCAAGATCATGTACCTTCTTCGCCACGCCGAAAAGCTGCCTCATCATCCCGCAGAGCGCGTCCTCCGACGGGGTCCTCTAGATGGAGTCGCAAAAGCAGAACTCCAGTCTTGAACTAAGTTGGTCCAACCTTTGCATACAAGTACATATTTGTGTATAGTTTGGATGTGCCAAATTTCAGATTTTTTTGAGCAACCAAAATATATGTTTTTGAATTTGTTTACATGTTTCCACCTATTTTGTGGTTTGCACTAGATATTTTCTCACATATGGTTTGCACTAGATATTTTTCCAGTCTAGTTTATCAAACAAAAGCTCTTGTAGTGATAAAAAAGGTTTACGTTTGGTCTCTATGAAGATCACGAATCAAACAGAGGTCAAAAAGCAAGCACAGCACCAAGTAATAGGCTTAGCCCTCGGACCTGGGGAGCAATCCATGCGTCATGCTATAACATCAGTCTATGTCCACGTGTCGTCTCCTGGCCGGCAAGTGCAACAAAACTTGAGAAGTGTTAGTCATCGCCGGCAATAACGGGCACTGGATATGGCTAGGCGATTATTGTCTCTAATAGGTTAACTCAAAAATCGAATATTCGTACTCACCAAAATGGTTCCTCTTACCTATGACGAAGAATTGCAAAAGAGAGAAAAAGAGAGCATATATAGTTTTTGCATTATATGCGTGTTGCCGTGTTGGTGTGAGTTTTGACTGTCGATATAAATATGATCGTCATTGCAAAAGAAGAAAATACAATATGATGGTTTCATGCTTTAGAACCGAACCACTTGATTTTCCGAATAAAAGCCAACTGAGAATCTGAGATGTTGACATAATTGACTTTCAATTTATGTATGATCTTATCCGTAGGCGTAGATGAAGAAAACCTGCCGAGTCAAGCATGAAAATACTACTGTAATACTGCATGCATAATCTTCTCCATCATTTAGACTAGTGATCCGAGACCGAGAGCTGTCCAACTTTTCATTTTGTTGAGCTATAGTACCCCTCCGTCCTCTAAAGAATGCAATTATGAAACATTATCATGTTTTAATATCAAGTTGGTCAATTATAAAAAAAATTATAAAGTGTGAACCAGAAGCAAGAGTAATAGGTGGTACCGGGACAACCGAAAACCTTAACAATGACTTGGTATTGCCATTATGCCATATCACTGCGAAATGGTGATATGAACCAACAGTGATACTCACTTATCACTGGCACTGCTCGCTGAAAGGCTAACATTGAAAGTACTGTTTACTGATTTGTTGGTTTGTGGCTCCACCTTTGTCGGGTCTCTCGGATCCATATCACCAGTCAGATCCTAATAATTCTATAACTCGTGAAGTGAAACAGGATCATTGCTGACTTCAGCATATCCGGCAGCGTTGGATGAGCAGGGATTCTATGTTTTGTATTGTAACTATTGTAGTAGTGATTTCTTGATGGGCGAAAATTCGATCGGTCTGGCTGCTGTCGGCGAACGCAAGCACAGCCAACTTCGTCTCTGGCACCGCCGGCGAGGCGCCTGACGCTGTCTACGGCTTAATTCGTGCTCTGCCGCGGGGACTACACTGGCGCCTCCTGCGGCAACAGCCTCAACACGGCTTTCCACAACGCCGTCGACAAGGGCTTCCTCTGTCGGCTCTACAAGGACGTGAGACCATCTACTACGACCAGTACATGCTTCTCCAGCGACAACGTCCGCCGGAGCCTCGCCAACAGGCCGCGGCATGGGTCGCGTCGAACATGAACAGCGTGACCAGCGTCGCCGGCAAGAGTTACGGTGAGGAAGTCCAGAAGCTGACCAAGGTGATCGTGGACGTGGCCGCGAGTTCGCCGGGCCGCTACGGCACGGGGAAGGCGTGGGTGGGAGGCAACGGCGACGTGAGCACAGCTTACGGGCTAGCTGCTGCAGCGCACGCCTGACCTACAGGCAGATGACTGCCGGAGCTGCCTCGCCGATCTTGTCTCGATGATGCCGTCAGTCACGGCGAGTCAAGTGACTACTACGTTGGAGGGGAGGATTCTTGGTCCCCGGCCGGTGTAACCTGCGGTACGAGAAAGAGCTTTTCTTCCAGGAGACCAATACTACGCTCCTTATCGACGTGCCTAAAAGTAAGTACATATACTCCTCTTATTGAAGAGAAGAAAGTAATAAATCTGTCCATACGTTGCATAATATAATTGTGCAATATGTTTGAATATATGTCTTCAAATAGGACTCAATAATTAATAAATCTGTCCATACGTTACATATACTACGCTCCGTGGAATGCAACGAGTGATTTTTTTTCCCGTTTACCGAAACACCGGAGATTTGGTGTCAGCTAGCTGTTTGCTACGTGCTGGACTGATATCGACTTAACGATCGCGGACACTGACTCGACCATTGAGAGCGTGCATTACTCATGAGAACGATTCATAACTGCACGGACGTGTCTCTTCTTTAATTAATTTTCTTTAACAAACCATTTGTTCGAACAATTTCGACAAAAAATATCACTGTTACACGCGACCGCTGAGTCTATTTTAAAAGTCTAGTTATTCGCACTTAGAAGCTTTCAAATTTTTTGAAATTCTACACACCAATAATACATTACTAGAACAGCATTGTATCAAAATTTGAGATTCAAAACACTTTTGTAAAAATGCATATGAAAAAAAAACAAATTTCAGCCACTAGAGGACAAAATTTTGGAGGGGTGAAATTTGTTCTTTTCATAATTTACAAAAGTTGTTTGCATCTCAAATTTTGGTATAATGCTTATCTAGTGATGTATTATTGGCTATGTCAATGACGAATTGCGCAGTGGAAACTGTGGAAGTGTGGAATAGACGAATAGTAAAGACCATGTGGTACAGCTGTCGAAAGCAAACATATATGCACTGGTACCTCATTCCTGGAATGGTCGAATCAAACGTCAATTTCTTAGACATCCTTGTCTTCAATAGAAGCAGTTCCTTTACCATCTGTGTTTTAAGCTGTACTGCTTTACTGGCATCAAAACTGAAAATACACTAAAACTGAAATGTAGTGTAAAGTCTGCAGGAAGCTGATTTCCTCTGAACACTCACTGCTAGTGGCAACACTAGAAAAAACTACGGGATCAGAATGCTCAGATATATGGTCAGTATTTGGTACTGTAAACATTGGCACATTTTTTTCAGTAAGAATTAGACTGAAAAAAACATAAAAAAAAAGAAATATGGGATCAGCTGAGGCCACATTTTTTTCATTTATTTCCACTGTTCACTGCAGCTTTTAAATGTCAAGCTTTGTGAAAACCATCTTGGACCCTATTTTCAATAATGCTATTGACCTATATGATACAGTCACAATATAACTGAGAATAGAAAACTCATGCTTTCAATTGTTCTTTTTTTTTTCTGGGAAAAAGTAATTTTCACCACACCACTAACAAATAAGTTAAAAATGCTGTGATGATGGAATTCCATATACCTCTTGACAAGTTTTCAACCAAAACTTTTAGTTGTAATAGAGATGAAATTATATTGCTATTGAAAAATACTCATGCTCAAACAATCTGGTATTTCATGGCTGGGCTTTCTATACTCACATGGCAATAAGGATGTGTGTGTGTGTGTGAGTTTGGCAGTTACCCTGTGTAGCCAGCATATGCTGCTGGTTCCATGGCAACTCTCCACTGCCCATCGGAACCTGGCATCTCCCACTCCCATGGTAATCATGCTCGCTTGATAGGAAGAATATGGTCAGGGGAGGGTGAGGAGGCGGGCTGTGGCGACAAATGTGGAGAGGAAGGCTTTGCTGTATCAACAGCCTCTGCAGCCAAGTTTTGGTTCATGTTCTGGGCAGCCAAGTTTTTGTTCACGTTCTGGAAATGCAGATGTGATGGTTTTCAATCTTCTGAACCCCAGTTCAGCAAATTATTGCATTTAGACAATGGTGAGAGGGCTTTGCGCCTTTGCTAGTGATCCTTAATTTCCCAAGTATTTCATACTTAAAGATGCTGTTGTAGTACTTGAGGACTAAGTAAGGACACTGGACAGGACTTATAAGATACAACTAACCCAGTCATTACAATCGATGAATAACTTGAGTTAGCTTTAAGGTGATAAGTTACTATTGAACTATAAGAAATTGAACTAAACTAACAAATACAAGTGCTACTTAAGTTCCTATTGCTAGATCCTATGTCAGTGACGTGGATGTGTGGAATAATAAAGACCATGTGGTACAGCTGTCCAAAAGCAAATATATATGCACTGATAGTCTGATACTTTGTTCCTGAATGGTTGAATCAAACATCAGTTTCTTAGACATCCTTGTCTTGAATAGCAGCAGTTCTTTTATCATCTGTGTTTCAAGCTGTACTAGTTAACTGGTATCAAAACTGAAACTAAATGTAGTGTAAGGTCTGCACGAAGCTGATTTTCTCTGAACAGAAACTGCTAGTGGCATTGCTAGAAAGAAACGGGGGAAAACAGAAAAATAAAAGAAAAATATGGGATCAACTCAGGCCACATCTTCTGTAGTTATTTTCGCTATTCACTGCAGCTAATCATAGATGTCAAGTTTTGTGCCATATTGGACCCAATTTTGATTAATGCTATCGACCTATATGATGCAAATATATATCTGAAAATAGAGAATTCATGCTTTCGATTGTTAATATTTTCTTTTGGGGGGAAGGGTAATTTTCACCGCACTATTGAGAAACAGGTTAAAAATGCAGTGACAATTCTATGTACCTGCTGACCAGTCTTCAACTAAAACTTTTAATTATAAAGTGCTGTTAAGGAATACTCATGGTGAAATAATCTGGTATTACACTGTTGAGCATTCTATACTCATAGCAATAAGCACGTGCTAGTTACGAAGTGAATAGATGATTGGTGACTCAGTAACTAGGTTGCTTGTGAAGTAAAAGACTTGCATGCCAAACTTCCCTTAATGCTATTTTCTAAGTGACGAAATTTGTTTTCTAGGTGGTGAATTAATGTTTCTTTTTCTCAAACACGCAGGTGAGCTGCGTATCTTTTTTGTTAAGAAGAAAAGGAGTATGAGAACCAGACAACAAAGATAACACCTCAACACACTGTGACACATAGCCATAACAAGCCCACAAACACCACAAACAAACAAACACAGTCACAAGAAGCCCCCCCCCCAACACGCGACCATGGAACCAAACCATTAGGCAATGTCAAATATCAGGTCAGTCAACAAGGTGATGCCCCTGTCACCTGCTAGACCCCATAGGCCATAACTTTGCTTCTTCGGAGACCGAAGCTAGGATACACTGCAGGTTAGATGAAGCCCCATCAAAGACACTGATTCCTATCGGTCTAAAGCAACCAGGCTCCAAGGAATTTAGATCCTGCCTATTGTGACCAGCAGCAATCTTGGCGGATTAGTGTTAGATGAGTGGTTGCGTTAGCGCATTGTGTTATATAAACTGCAGACTAGGCGTCCAACTAGCACACACCTAAAGGCAGTTCCAGTGTAAAAATTGATTAGGGAAACTAAAGTTTGCTCTGTCCACAGAGATTTATCTAGTCCTAGTGCACATTGCTTTCATTGGCCATATCAAACACTCGAATGGTACAATGTTGAAAGTTTGATTCTCAGGCCTCATGATTCGGTTATTGCTCACACTAGAGCTGCTCTAAGGCTTCTGAAGCTGGCAACCCCTACTCCCATGATGATCATGCTCGCTTGATAGGAAAAATCTGGTCAGGAGAGGGTGAGGACTTGGGCTGTGGGGACAGATGTGTTGAGGAAGACACTGCTGTATCAACAGCCTCTGCAGCCATGTTTTGATTCCATGTTCTAGTAATGCAGGTCATTTGTAATGCAGATGTGATGACTTTTCAATCTTCTGAAGTCTGAACCCCAGCCCAGCATATTGTTCTTGCATTTTAGGCAATGGTGAGAGGGCTTGGCTAGTCATCCTTAAGTTTCCCAAGCATTTAAGCAATGGATCTGCCTTCCTAATATCCATGTTTCTTTTGGTCTCACATAGACATAATCACTGAGGCTTAGCACAATAGCAAAAGGAAAAATCAGGCCTGAAACTGAAAGAGGTGGGTGCATGTGGAACACCATCTTGTGGTACAATATAGTGTGAATGCAAAAGTATAACACTGCACATAATAGGCTAGTTGCTTGAGAACATTCATGGAGCCAGTAAAAAAACAGTGTTAACAGTTGCACTGATAGGAATTCTGGTACCTGAGGTGAGATCTTGGACAAAGATTCAGTCCTGTGTTGGAAGTTAAGCAACCAGAGTTAGTCCATTTTTATCTCTAATAGTGCACAACTACCACTTATTAGTTATTACTCAAGTAATGCTATGATGAGTATATTTGTCAGTGTAATGAACTAATATCTATACAACTAGTTTGGTTTCAAATCAGTTCAAGAGGAAATATGGGCCTTCATCATCACAGCATTACTAACCATTTTGTCAATGGTATTATGTGCTGACATCACATTTTCCTTACACAAAAGGATCAACATCTTGAAAGCACAAGCTTTTGTTCTCGGTTATATTGCACATGACTTATACATCTATATGAACTATTTTATCAGAGCATTGCAAGTAAAGGTTTATATCATAGCGTTACTTGAGTAATAACTAATAAGTGGTGATCAAATGTTCTGGTCCTTGCTTGCTTTCTAGTCTTGCAATTGCAACAAGGTGATGCTGGCTATCGAGCATCGAATAGCTAAGTGGTGACTTTCCTGTGTAGTGAAATACTATACTATTTCAGGACTCAACTTTGTTTTTATAATATATAAGATAAGATACAACAATCATCTGCACAGCATTTCTAGATTTTGGGCCTGCATGCAACCTGGGCTGGACTCACTGCCCAGTGACCCCAGGTGGCCAGGTAGCTGTCTGGGCTCCTTGATAAACGCGCAGTGGAACACAACGAAGTTTTTATGTTATCTGAAGGATTGAAAATATACTTTTTTCTATAGCAAATACTCATCATACTTAGATTTGCTTGGGCTCTAAAGCTTTCTTGGGTCCGTACTGCATGCAACTAATCTGGATATGCAATGGGCTTGAGTTTGTGTTATCTGGATATGCAATGGGCTTGAGTTTGTGTGCTAGTTTTTACTGAAGTGCATTTAGAGTGGCTTCATTTGCTCTTTTTTTTTTTACCCTGTTTATGAGTTATAAGGGTTCTCACCCAATCTACATTATAAGTTTCGAAAGAACCAAGTTTTTTTTGGTTTTGTTTTGCATGTAACAGAAACAATAAAGCAAAGCAAGCTGGCTGGACTATTAAAGAAAGGTAATAGCTTATTCAGCCAAGTCTTCATTCCATACCCTAGGCCTGGGGCAAAGCAGGTGTGATGGCTTTGCGGGCTTCTGAACACCTTCCCGACATATTTGTGCATCGAGCCATTGAGACCCTGAATGGTTATCACCATGGTTCCATAAGCTTCTTAACTTTTAGCAGTGAAATTATTAGCTTCCACAAAGCATGCCTTTCCACTGTCACTTCTGAAAACACACAGAATTTCTGTTTCCAGATCTGCAGTAGGGAGTCAGAACTTTGTTATTAGCCATAAGAGGATGGAATATCAATTCTGTTGCATTGCTTTGTATATTACTTTATATGTATAGTTTTTTAGCTCTATGGATTGATCTTTTCAGCAGGCATGATGTGCTGTCCAGATTGATGCTTAGCTTGTTCATGTTTTCTTTATCTTCTGTTCAAGATAGCATGCACACAAACATTGAGTCAATAGAACACCACTACACCACCATTTTCATATTAGGAGGAAGACATTTCACACTATTTATTTCACTACATCACAATTTGAAACTGCAGTAACGATGTGTTTTTCATTTGATATAAGCGAAAATTGAAGATCAACTTCACAAGTGATGCACCGTACTTCTTGCCTAAAAATTAGACTGGACGTGGTGAGTTGGAAGTGGCCAGTGGGTGTATTTGGAAACATCTGGTGGTGTGCAACGGATCAGATGCACTCAACATGTTATAGCTTGTTGATTGGAAACATCTCAATTCATGGACTACTATTAAAACAAACCGTTGCTTGACAGTAGTGCTGGGACGGATTTGGTACTTGAGATGTGGACATCTAGACTAAAAATCAGTCTGGCGTCCAGATTTTAAGTTTGACCCAACTATCAATCACCTGTTAAGGCCTCTAATAGCTAACGCAACTATTAACCACTTGA
>DXKC01001115.1:0-10850 GCA_031170775.1 Cymbopogon citratus
GGGGCTGACTATTGTGTCTCGTGGTTGCAGAACCTGATTGGGCTTCTTGCTAAGCTAGCCTGTACTTCACTTGTGGCAGTGAAGTCTCTATTTGAGCTGGGTGTCAGTAGCACAATAAAGGGGATTTTGATCAATTCAGACATCTCCCATGGCATGCCATACTTGCCTCTGGAAAAACAAAACAATCAGGTTGGCCTTTTCACATCTTTATTTACTTCCAGCCAAGTAGTACAAAATGTGCATATCAGATATGTTCTGTTGCTCACTGCTAACAAGGAATTTCTTATAGCTATCATGATACTCTTCCTTTTAAGCAAAAGGTTATCCGTGTGCTCTTCCCTTAACTCATATGCATTCAACAGTTTTTCTTTTGCCTGTGACATTGATTTACTAGTTTATGCGAACTGATGAAGTTTCGTGAAATGAAGATAATGTCAGATATTTCCCCTAATAGTTATGTCAGAGTGCATGCCAACACTATTTGTTTTGCATGCCATATTTTTGGAGCGCAAACTTCATTTACACCTTCTTAAAATTTCACCAGATTTATTGCTTCTCTTGTTCATTTACTATTTCTTTAGTCTGCTAGAACTTATTTGGAATTTATCTGGTTTTCTTTTGATAGTAGGTACATCACAGGTACACAAGATCGTTTCCATTGCACATCATTTTTTCCAGGATTATAAATTTTAAACTAATAAAATAATATAAAATATGAAACTAGTATAGAAATCCTAGAAACTTGCTGTCTCGTTGGAAAATCTGCCTCTCCCTACTCAACTGGTGAAATAGTATCTTTACTGATTGAGTTTATTGTGGCATCATGTCATTGTAAATAGGTAACTACAGGTGTTTTGGCTTTTTCACCTACTGCTCCTGCCTCCTTGGATTATCCTTTCTGTGCAATTATCATTCTTAAAGTGCAGGCTCTGATTTATACCAAGATTTCATGATCACCTAATGTTGTAATTATTAGGTCAATGAAGCTCTGAAACTAGCAAACCAGTTGATTCCTTCAGCAGCAAGGGACATTGAAGACACCCAGATCATACTAGTGAAAGAAAAAATAATTACGGATGAACCAATGTTCTTGTGTCAATTCTCTAGGGATATTCTTCCTGTCTTGATCAAGGTATCTTAATAGCACTACAAATTAACAGATCATACCAATGTTTGTGTTATGAAATATGGAAGTAAGCTTACTGAACATGTTGTGCAGGCAGTGAACTCTGGTGCCAATTCATACATTTGCTATGGCTGTGCTTCAATTGTTAACAATATTTGTTACTTCAGTAAACCAGAAATACTTCAAGAGTTGCTCAAGGAAACAAACATACCAAGGTATAAAATAACCTGTGAAAGGATTGCGTTATTACATTTCTTTTTTTTTGGGTAAATTGTGTTGCTACATTTCTTGAATGCAGTCATTGGCAAGATAAATCTTGCATTTAAATAATTTTCCAACACTGTTTATTCTGAATAATGGACATATGTTTTGTTATTACCCGTGGCAGTTTCTTGGCTGGTTTATTGTCTAGAAAGGATCATCATGTGCTGACCTCATCACTAAAGATAATCGAGATTCTCATGCAAAAGCTTCCCGACGCATACCTTGGCTTCTTTATCAAGGAAGGTGTTGTCAATGCAGTTGAGGCGCTTCTTAATCAAGAGGATTGCTCAAAATCCACTCTTTTGCCTGATGACATGCAACAATCAGAGACTCAACCTGTCATAAGAAATAAGACTACATGTTTCTGCTATGCATTTGATGCCCGTAGATCTGAAGCTGCCGAAAAAAGGACATGTAGGATTGGGAAGGACGGTCTTTTTTCTTTTGCCAGGCATGTGAAAACAACCTACTTTACTAAGGATGTAGTGAGTTCTGAGATGGGGTTAACTGAGATATTGCAGAAACTCAAAACATGCTGCGCGGTTTTGAATGAGACCACAGAGAAGTCATCAGAACAATGCAATCTTCAGAACGAAGAATACTTATCTACCATTTTAAGTGAGGTGATGATGGAGCTTCATGGGGGAGAAACAATGACAACCTTTGAATTCCTTGAGAGTGGATTGGTCAAATCTTTATCAAATTACCTCTCAAATGGGAAGTACCTCCAGGTGGAGGACAATATGAAGTGCAGTTCTGACCATTTTTTGGCTGTGGTGAAAAGATTTCAGTCATTTGCTCGGATGTCTTTCTCAAGAATGGGCCAAAATTGGGGTGACATGCTCTTGACACTTTTAGTAAGGAAGCTTCAGAATGCTCTTACTTCTCTTGACAACTTTCCAGTTATAATGAGCCACAACTTCAAGCCAAGGAGCAGTATTTCTGATATCCCTACGAGGCACTCAACAATTATGCCATGTATCCGAGTAAGATTCAAGAAAGATGAAGATGAAACTAACTTGTCAAGCTATGATAGTGCTGTGAGTGTTGAAATATCGTCATCCTTGCATACCATTGAAGAATTTTTATGGCCCAAAGTTAGTATAGATGTCAATAGTCAGAAGGCTGAATCACCACCTAGTGACACTGCTTTGGAAAGTAAATATGCTGATGACTCCTCTCAGGAACGAGATTCCACACCTAGTCAGAAGGCTGATTCACCATCAGAGGTGTTATTCTGCCCATGCTATTAATACTTTTCACTTATTGGTATTTCTTAAATATGATATGTTTATTTTCTTTTTCTCGAACGACACGGAGCTGTGTGTCTTCATTCAGATAGGAGAACTAAACAGCAATGGAGAGGGCACATAATCTACTCCCAGAAACACACACCGGTTACAGACTTGTCCCAAAAAAAAAATACAAATGGCCACGACCAAGAAACTCAAACCTAATCTATGGGGAGCAACCGTAGGAGCAGCTCCTGGAGAGCTCCTGCACAGCACCAAAGATTGCTCTAACATCTGTAGAACCATCTGCACATTTGGGCTTACACCCCTCAAACACAGATGGATTTCGATGCTTCCATATCTCCCAAGCAACCAATGTGTGTTTCTGGAACTGCTCTTTAGTATATTCTTGAACTCCATGGTCATTTTCATGAATTTACATGCTTTATTAGGTTTCTACTCCAATCTCAAAGGCTGTCATATATCCTTGAACTCCACTGTGCATCTCCCATCTCTCCTACATGCTAATTAAACAGAGGGGATAGAAGGATCTTTGTCCACAGGTGGTTTGTGCTGGTAGTTAAATGGAATGGATAAGTTCATTGTCTGCAGTCAGCTCTTCTATAAGTTTTTATTTTAAAATTAAAATTAAACAGAGACAAATAAAGGTTCTTTGTGCTGGAAATGGTTTTGTAGTATGTTGGTTATTCCATGAATGAGTTCACTGCTAATTGGGAATTTAACTGCTTAGAAATGCATATCAAGAAAAGTTGTTCGCTACGTATATTTCTGATGATAAAGCATGTTCTTCAAAGTATTTTGATAGTCATTTTAGTTGTCTTTAAATTAAATAAAATTGACTCTTTTCAGGGCCTGACTTGTGAAAATCAGAATACACCTGTAGAAACATGTCCAAAACAAGGAACTTCATCTTCTGGTGAGAATGTGTAGCCTAAAGTGTCTGTTTGCAGGTCATTTTTTCATCTCAGCAACCTGAAAACTCTTATAAATGTGCAACTGCAGGTCAAGCAGAAAGAAACACAGCAATCTTGAGCGATAACACTATACAACAAAAATTGGTATTTAGCTTAAATGGGAAAGAGCTTGACCGGTCTGTTACTCTGTATCAGTCAATCCTGCAGGATCAGATCAATGCAGGGTCTGACATAATTCTGGACATGCAGTTTTGGCGCAGTGTACATGACATAACTTTCAGAAGTGCTAGCCCAGAAGCAAATGATTCTCCTAGACCTTCCTCTGCTGCAATATCTTTAATAAATGACAATACAACTGGGTTTACATGGCAGATGCTCCCATTCTTCTCTAGTATGTTGCTTGGTAAACTTCCTTGCAAACTTGACAGATCAGGTCCTTCATATGACATATTGTTTATGCTACACATTTTAGAGGGATTAAACAGGTATTCATTTCACCTCGTGTCTGATGAGAGAAACCATTCTTTTGCCCATGGAAAAATAACTAACCTCGATGATCTGAAAGCTGAAGTTATCTCGATTCCTCAGCAAGAGTTTGTCAGTGCCAAATTGACAGATAAATTGGAGCAACAAATGCATGATCCATTAGTTTCAAGGTCTTGCTGCCTGCCTTTATGGTGCACTGAACTGATGTCTGCATGCCCTTTCTTATTTTCATTTGAGGCAAGATGGAAGTATTTCCAACTGACAGCATTTGGTTCTTTGAAATATCATCATGGCCATATGATGGATGCAACTGTTAATAGTGTTGTAGAAAGGGGATCTTCCCACTCACGGAAAAAGTTCAAAGTTGATCGAGATGATATATTGGTTTCAGCTGCAAAAATGATGAAGTCACATGCTAAGAGCAATGCTCTACTCGAAGTAGAATATATAGAGGAAGTGGGCACTGGTTTAGGACCCACAATGGAATTCTATACATTGATAAGTCATGAATTTCAGAAGTCTGGTCTAGGCATGTGGAGAGGGGAGCTTCCTTGTGAATCTGGTACCAATGATGCTCATGTTTCTGGATTTGTGGTTGCCCCTAATGGACTTTTCCCTAGACCTTGGTCTGCTTCTGCAGATTCTGCTTCCTTTCAAGAAGTGAGCAAGCGATTCCACTTACTTGGTCTGGTTGTTGCAAAAGCAATTAAAGACAACCGAATTCTAGACATTCCATTTTCTAAAGCATTCTACAAGCTTATCCTTGGACAGGTATATTTGGCTCTGCATCCTTCAATATGAATGACCATGCTATTCTTACTTCGTATGTCTATCTTAATGTGAGCAATCTATTTCTTTCTTATAGGAGCTTAATATATATGATATCCAGTCATTGGATTCTGAACTGGCCATATCCCTTGTGGAATTTCAAGCGCTTGCTTGTCGGAGAAAATATGCAGTGTCAAATTTGACAAGGGACTGCCTGGTTATATCAGATTTGACTTATCGAGGTTGTAGAATTGAGGATCTTGCTATTGAGTTTGCTCTCCCAGGGTATCCAGAATATGTGCTCTCATCGGGAAGTCCCTCTGACAGTGTAAGTATCTTTTCTTCTGTCTGCCCCCACCCCACCCCACACACACCCCTAATTGATTGCTACTGCTATCTTTCAGTTGAATGTTGAGAATTTGGAAGAGTATGTTCGTCTTCTTGTTGATGCAACGGTTAAAAGTGGAATTGCAAGACAGATGGAGGCTTTTAAGTCGGGATTTAATGAGGTATTTACTACAATTCTGCAGTTCTCTATTGATGCTTATAACTGTTGGTGGTTTTCACTTACACTATGATTGTCTAGTTTGGCTCTATGATTATCTAGTTTGGCTCTATTCTGGAAATGCGATTCTGGAGCATAGAAAATGACATGCATGTTGTTACGTGTTGGCAGTCAGATATTTACCACAAAGCAAGGATATAATCATGTGATTTGGTTACCAACTATGTGATCCTGTGTGTGTCATAGCTCATAAGCAATATATACATTAACCTAGTATGATTGAACTTATTTTTTTTATCCTGATTTTGTGAGCTGTCTATTCGCTCCCCCTTCCACCTTTTTACCGCGTACAAAGCATCTTATCTGGCATATTCTGTGCTGTGAGTTTTTATATAAAACAATAGCTGGCATCCCAAGATGGTGAAGACTACTACTTTGGTCTTAATTCTTGTTTGCTGGGTCCAGGTTTATTTAGGGGTTAGTACTAATCCTTGTGCTCCTGAGGATAGATAGGAAATCTTACATGGAACCTACATGATAACACTTCCATGCTCATTTTTTTCACCTTGAATGTTGCTTTGACTTGCTGACGCTGTCTACTACAGGTATTTCCACTAAACAAACTCCAGGTTTTCTCAGAGGATGAGCTAGAGAGAATTCTCTGTGGTGAACAAGATACATGGGATGTATGCATCTATCTTCTGTTGGCATCTGTTCATGTTTTGTTTTTTTTTAATTTTTTCTGGTTGCTGATTTCTTGGTTTGAACAGTTTGCAAAACTTGTGGATCACATCAAATTTGATCATGGTTACACTTCTAGCAGCCCTCCTGTAATTAATGTAAGTTTTATCTACCAAGATATTTTGAATTGGGAACATATGTTGTGAACCATTAATGGAGGTCTGTTATTTGAATCCAAAATGCATTGCAGTTGTTGGAAATCATACAAGAGTTTGGATCCCTTGAACGCAGAGCTTTCTTGCAATTTATAACGGGTTCACCTCGGCTTCCACCAGGAGGCTTGGCTGCACTAAATCCAAAGTTCACAGTTGTCCGAAAGGTCTGTGTTTGTTATAAAGCTCTCCTTTCTGTTTCAGTTCACTTGATCCATCTTTTGCTAACAGTGTGATGTAATAATAAACAGCATAACAGCAATGACGCTGACGATGACCTGCCGAGCGTGATGACTTGTGCCAACTATCTTAAGTTACCTCCATACTCTTCAAAGGTTTGACCTTTCTGCATATCTTAACTTAGTGAACTTTACTAGGTTAATTATTTTCAGTATCCTTATCGTTTGAGAGATTGAACTTATAGCAGATAAAGTGAAATAGATTGAGGTTGAACTTATATCATTTGGGAGATTGAACTTACAACAAATCAACCAAACTAGATTGAAATTAAACGTCCATGTTCTGAGGGTATCTCATCAAGATCCCCCCAGCCAACATAACCATAAACATTAAGCAGCCAACATAACTACCAAAAGGCTAAAACAATAAGCAAGTCAATTTTTTCCTTTTTTGTATGTTGATTCATAGTAAAAAAATTGTGTTGTGAATGCTGAGTTTCTTGCGCAACAGTTTTCCACCGCATTTGATTTTTAGCTCTGCTTTATTTCGAGCCATGAAAGTCTGGTTGTTTTTATCGCAGGAAAAGATGAGGGAGAAACTCCTCTATGCAATTACAGAGGGCCAGGGGTCATTCCACCTATCTTAACGGATAAGCGGTAATGATAGGCCACATGCGATAGGAGTTTCGCTTTGTAAGTATCTCGTAGGAAAGCACGGTGTAAATGTGGGTGGTTCACTGCTTATTTTGCTGACAGCACGATCTGGTGGAGCTGATTTTAGGAGAAAAAGGAAATGCTACCCTTCTTTGTACAGTACATACTAGGTTTTAGGTTGTGGTCAAGGTCAAGCAGACACTAGTGTGTCTAGTTCGCTACTCTTTTAGCTAGACTTGTACATATGCGTGCCTGCGTGATAGAAAGTGCCAATGCTAGGTTTCTATGAAAACTCCATTGTTCATTGGTGTTTTGCCTTCTCAAGCATCGTTGTGTGACTTATGGCAAAATATATGTGAATTATTCGTGGATTTCGTGTGAACAATATCTGATCCGAGCGTGAGGAATTTATGCCATGTAATAGGACTGCCTTCTGCTTCGGTTCCTACTATATAGTGGCCTGTCCCTTCTCGATCGATCATAACATCGGACATGTTTTGCTGGCATGTGCTCTGTTCCTGTTGCTATCTTTGGTTCTCAAAAGTTTCTTGTGGATAAGACGAGAGGTGGCACCCGAAGCCACCAGAGAACGGGTGAGTTGGGTCGCTTCCAGATGCAGCCAAGTCTTGCTTCCGTGCTAGCACTGTAGCCGTTGGCAATCATACGGATATGTGCTGGTCGAGTGTATCCCTGATTGTGATATGGTTTAATATGCGCTGTTGCTTTGCCAAGAAGCCTTTGCATGCAAATATAAAATGGCTCTGACCACAATCACTTTTAAACAAAAGGAGTTGGGATCTCAGGAACAAAAGAAGTTGTAGTTTAATTGTATTCTGTCCGAGGATAATAAAAGAAGCTATAGTTTAATTGTATTCTGTCCAAAGGGTAATACGCTTGTTTGCAGATGTCGCAACTCCTTGTCTTCAAAAGCGTCCTTGATTGATATCTTATCAGAAATCATTACTTGGTCTGTTTTTTATAGCCCCTTTCCCGCTTTATGACTTGAATCTTTCGGGTAAGTAAAACCCGTTCATTGGCTAGAGATGAGTAAGAAAATGTTAGGAAAGCTTTGGAGTTCATAGGCTGTTGTCGTCGTACCTTGTGATTAGTGGAAGAGCTAGCGACGCGTCACTAGCAAATAGGAAAAGTGATGTGTAACTACTCGATGTTTTTACATGTATGAAGCATGAATTTGTGATACGTTCTGAATGTGGATTTGGATGCCGGGGGAGGTAAAGAAATACTCCACTGTATCATGCTATGTGAATAATTTTTTTTTATTTAAGGTTTGATAAAAGGCAGCTGTAAGACGAATTTAGATAAAACAGGCAAGTTGGAAACATGAAACATTTACAAGTAAAGGATATATCCCATAAAAGTACTGTATGTACCGACAAACGTCGTCACGAACAAGGTGGTTCAATTTGCTATAACAAGCCACAAAGCAAGTGTTAGCATTGCTAAATGTATCTATCCACATAAGTATTGGGACAAATGACCACAACAACAAACAATTCTCTCTCTTTTTTAACTACAAGAACAAACAATTTAGCAGCCCAACTCATAACAAGAGCAGGCTTCTATTTTAGATTAAGAGCTCTTTCTTACTTTTTAGTCTTTTTTATCTATTCTAACGTGAGTCCTCAAATTAGAGCTTTCAAATCCACTCTAATAGATAATTGTGGATGAGACTTACACATCATTCAACCATATCCACCATCGTTCCAACTGACTAAGCTATGTGAGGTGCGGACATTGGCATATAAGACCCACTCATCATGTCGTCATTTGGTCATATCCCCATCGTTCTAACCGATTGAGTTATGGGGGTATGAGAGGAGAGCGAGGAGCACCGAAAGCGGCACGAGAGGGGAGCCGTTGCAAGGTCAAGTGCCTCACCGAAAGGGAATGAAACGCATTGAATGGGCCTCGCTAAGGGGAGGGAAGGGGACAAATGTCGGGCCGAGGAAGGGAATAGGGCCGCGACATGGTAGTGTTGGGATGGTAGGGAGTGAGGTAGTGTGGAAAGATTTTTCACACTCAGAGATAAGGATGAGGAGAGATATTTGGATCCTCTTTAAAGAAGTGAGTTGGTGTGGGGAGGGAGGGGGTTGATTTTCTCGCTTCTATACTATGTTAATTCTCTAGTGTGACAACAAACACACATCACACTATCTCCAGACACTATTGCTCACATCTAGTGAAGACATACTTGCTCATAAGTTTGCCTTATCTCTCAAACGCAGACCTCATGAGTGATGACCAACGTCAATATTGTCTTGGTGCACCGCCTTACAAGAATTATTTGTCTCATCCTAGAACATATATACATAATACTCTAAAAAAAAGAACATATATACATAATTTACCTTACACAACCAAAGAAGCACAAACCAGATTTAGAATAACAAATTTTAGTTCTTGCCTTGTCCTCAATCTCATCTATTTGAGTTGTGATAAATGCCTTCATTCCGTTTAAAAAATAGAAGGTATTTTTTTTTGTCACACAAGTCGAATTTGCAGCATATAGTTATAGCAATATCACAACAAGTGATACGGGTAGCGATCTAGTTTATGAATTGTCTCGTGTTATATGGAAGTCGGAAGGTGCTCTCCAAGGCTATCATCCCGAATATGTTACTTTTGAGGTCTTCAATAAAAACTTTCTTTATAACAAAATCGAGTTCGACGTGATGGTACGGCCAATCACCTTTTTTTCTTCCATTTTTTTTACCTCAAATAGCATGTCAATTAGAGAGCAGGAGAACAGTAATTGCGAAAGCCTTCTCCGGTCCTATTGGCGAACAGGACAAACAACCAACAACACATGCCAAAAAGGCACCCAAAAAAATTAAAAAAAAAAACTCTCTCCCTGCCGAACACCAACTACGCTGAGCCGGGTCCAGGGTGCACCGGGCTCTCCCTCTGGCACCCACGCGGCAGCCCCCACGGCGGGCTATAAATACTCCACGAACGGCCTGGATACCTCCACTCTCGCATCGCACCCTCCGGGGCCGCCTTCTCTTCTCCAGCGTCCGATCTCCCACTCGCCTCCTCCCTCACCGCAGCTCTCTCTTCTCGGTCGCCGCCCTCTCCCCTGCGCGCGCGCGCTCGCCACCTCGCTCTCCCCACGCTCCACGTCGCTCGCGCCCGCGCTTATATAAGGTACGCCTCCTCCCCTCCCCGAACCCCTGGCCTAGGGCCCGGCGCGCTGTGGTGGAGCTGATGGATCTAGGGTTTCGGTTGCAGTTGCAGTTGCGGTGGTGGTGGTCCTGCAGCTGCAGTGCAGGAGGGAGCTCATGGCGGACGGTCCGGCGAGCCCCGGCGGCGGCGGCGGGAGCCACGAGAGCGGGAGCCCCAGGGGCGGCGGAGGTGGGGGCGGTGGCAGCGTCAGGGAGCAGGACAGGTTCCTGCCCATCGCCAACATCAGCCGCATCATGAAGAAGGCCATTCCGGCCAACGGGAAGATCGCCAAGGACGCCAAGGAGACCGTGCAGGAGTGCGTCTCCGAGTTCATCTCCTTCATCACTAGCGAGTAAGTGCCTGGCTCAGCCGCGGCTGTGACCTCTGACGCATCCTCGGTTTGCTTGTTTTGTTGCGAATTTGGAGTGGCGTTTCGGGGGACTTCTTTTTTAGCTTGGGTGGCGGTTTTGTGTTTGACTTGTCCATGGCCACGTTTTTGGTCTCCTCTTTGCAGAGCGAGTGACAAGTGCCAGAGGGAGAAGCGGAAGACCATCAACGGCGACGACCTGCTGTGGGCCATGGCCACGTTGGGGTTTGAGGACTACATCGAACCCCTCAAGGTGTA
>DXKC01001116.1:0-10290 GCA_031170775.1 Cymbopogon citratus
GGCACCGCAGCACTCGGGCTTGCCGTCGCAGCAGTCAATGCGGCAGCACGGGGTCGGCAGGACCTGGGCCTCGGCTGCGCCGAGCACCAGCAGCGCCAGCGCGAGGGCAGCGACGACGATCTTGCAGCCCATGGGCGTGTGTGGTCGATCGTCCGGCGGCTTTGCAGTTTTGCGAGACGGGACCCGTGAACCGGCTGCTTTTCCCTATGCGTGTGGCGTGTCCCGCTCTTGGGCACTCCTATTTGTAGGCTGCGAGGGGTCGAGGATGTGCACTGCAGGCCAAATGGCTGGGTGGGTAGACGCAGAAACAGCTCGTGGCTGTCGTAGGCCACCAATGAACAGCTAATGCTCCCCAAAAAAAAACAATGAATAGGCTGCCGTATCTCTCTTGGCAGGTAAAATATGAAATTAAATGTTGCCATATATATCTCCCTTGCTGGCTTATATCTTAAATTAAATTAACAGCTGCCATATTTGATACATTAAAAGCATAAACTACAGAGCATCTCCAACAGTTTGCTATTACACTTACCATCTAAAAAATTTGGCAAAAGATGAAAAAAAAACAATCTCCAACAGTTTGCTATTCATCGTTTGCAAAAAAACCTCTCCGCGCGTGCAGCTTTCCGGCGCGGAGCCAATTTTCCGCGGGGTGAATACCTAGGTACGTGGCCGCCGGAGCCGCCGCCGCCGCTGGCCAAACGCTGACACTTTGTTCGCTAACCTATCCCGTTGGATGCGTCTCGTCGAGATGAGTCCGTTGGTGCTACTCTTGTCACCGGAAAATTCACCGCCAGTGAGCTATGGCCGGTCAAAGGGTTGCCCTTGTTTCTGTAAGGATTAGGAGTGTGACGCGATTTTATTTCTGTTTCTGGGCATCGATGTAAAATACCAAGACATATATAATTTTAAATATATAGCCTTAGTTGTATTGTTGAAAGTTCAGGGTTTCTGATGCAAAAGTTCGCTTAACAATTTGGCAAGTGTTTTTTAGCAAACTGTTGGAGATGATACATTATTTCACTTGCCATATATTTTAGTAAGTTGCCAAATCATGAAATTTAGCAAGTGATTTTTAGTAAACTGTTGGAGATGCTCAAAACATACCAGGACGTTTTTGGTTTCCTTGCTATCTCCTTAGCCCGACTCCACTAAAGTCAACTTGGATATGTTTGGTTGGTGAAGAGACCTCTTTAGAGCAACTCCAACCGTTTGGCATATGGGTTTGGCATTCTTATTTTTACCAAAAAGTCTGAAAAATCGTATCCAACCATTTTGCATTTGGGGTTGGCATTTTCGTTAACTTGGCAAAAACATGAGGTGGGCTGCCATATTTGCCAACTCCCACTCGGCTTGGCATCCGTGAAAAGACACCCCTTCCCCCTTGAAAAAATATGTGGATCCACAAATTACATTTTTGTCAAGTGAAAAATGCCAAACCGTTAGAGATTCACAATTTTTGCATTTGCCATATTCGTTTGTTACTTGG
This sequence comes from Cymbopogon citratus, assembly GCA_031170775.1. Classification (NCBI taxonomy): domain Eukaryota; kingdom Viridiplantae; phylum Streptophyta; class Magnoliopsida; order Poales; family Poaceae; genus Cymbopogon; species Cymbopogon citratus. Next base: position 1,490 of record DXKC01001116.1, read on the forward strand.
CAAACTTCCAATTTTGCCAAAGAATATATGCCAAACAGTTGGAGTTGCTAGCCAAACCCTAGGAGGCCATCCATAGGCACTTAGCCTGGCTAGGTGGAAACGAAGCGAGCGAGCCTTTATGCTAAGCCAAGCTTCGTCAAGCGTCCGCACCTGTTACACTCACATCCGTTGTGACAAGATGTTATGACCGGCATCACGTACCAATACTTGGGTTGGTCCAGTGCCTAGGCCATGCTGCAAGCTTGGGGCTAGACGCCCAGGATATCTTCTTAGATGTTTTGTTATTTATATAAGTATATGATCTCGATTGATTTGGTTTGTTAGAAAAGAGATAAATACCTCTATTGTTTTTGGAATGAATTAAGCAAGGCATATATCTTTGTAGCCTAAGCCCCTCTCTCTCTCTCTCTCTGCCACTGCCTCGACACCACCATAGCCCTAGTGCCACCAATAAGTTACAATTCGTCATGGGGGTTACAACACCCGGTCTCCAATCGTGTGTACCGCTACGCTCTACGCGTTCAAGGTAGAATACATAGAATCCTATGAATCTGGTGTTGAAGATGTCGGGTGATGATACAAGGAATTGTCTCAGTCGGTGTTGTAGCCGGCTGCTGTTGATGTTGCCGCAAAGGCCCTCGCCGACGTCGCCCAGAGCAACCAAGCATCTACCTCGGCACAGGCGCCTTGTACCAAGGTTCCCCTACCGGATGCTAGGGTATGACTCAACGATGTTGTTGGCTTTCTCAACCGCCGCCACCATACCAACCACCTCCTTATCCATTTTGAGTTGGTGGCAAAAACAAATTCTTCTTTAGTTAATTAGAAAAAAAACAAAATGCATGCCTTCAATGGTTCTTAACTAGATGTTGCCTTGACAAAAATATGTCCAGACCTCTAGAAGCTTACAGCTGCACAACTTATATGCAATATTGAACCTGGTAATAATTTGGACACTTGTTGAACAACTTCACATATTACAAATTACTAGATTAATGGGTAAGAGGAAAAAAAATAAGATTGTTAATAGGTTTGAGATGAGCTTTATGGTGCATAAAAAATGAGGTTGTCGAACGGCGACCATTTCGCTTGAACGAAACCACAAACTCTGGCGCCTCAAGGGGGTTAATTATCCCCATACGAGTAGTTAAACTCACTTGCCTCCGGTAGCATCACTAGTCGGCTAGAACGAGGCAACACTAACACATCTAAAGAACCTATCTGCTCTATTATCCAAAGACCACATACAAGGGAACAATGTGATACAACCACCAAAAGTTTGCAATAAGATTGAGGGGAAAAGAAGGAAACACACCCATTTATACTAAACACCGCCTCCATCTATCTCCATATCATCTATTTAAAAAGCAATTAATGTAAAATCAGGTGTAGGGTGCCAAAATGCAAACAACCAAGGCAACATGTTTGCATGGTTATGCATGTATGCTGAAACTGAAGTTGTGGCTTTTACCAACACCTTTAGGCCTTGACAAGACTATATATATACATGGGAGCTCAGTGGGTTCAGCTATCGATCGAGGACATCAAGGGTTTTATAATAGAACATTGTACGAGAGAGTTGGAGTGGTATGTGTATGCGTAGACGCAGCTATCAAGGACAACAGAGCAATTTTATCATACCACAGTATGCGACAGAGACCAAACCTTTTCTTAGACAAGAGAGAAAGACAGAAAAGGAGAAGTGTGTGGGACGGTGTATGGTGCTAGACTGCTAGTCTGTGACCATGAACTGTGGTTGCTGATCAAAAGCGAACACTACCTTATTTGTAAACAAAGAAGTCAAAATTCTCCACATATGCACAGGAGCGGTTGTTGAGCAAAAGCTTGTTTTTTAAGTAAAAAAGGTTGAAGGAGCGTTGCATTGAGGGGCAAAATGTCGATGCCCCAAAACTCACCACAAATGCACAGAAACAAACTTCAAGGGGTTTCCGAGAGCATTGCATTGAGTAGCAAAACGCCAATAACTACAATTCTGAGTTGCCTTCCTAGGAGAGAACGAGTATGACTTACAAGAGATGAATGTTGGACCGATATGGAGATATGAGGGTGGATATGCCTGGCCAATAGTGGCGGGCCCAAAATTTTAGCGCTGGTTATTCAAAATACATAGGAGTACCCTAAAAATCACAACCAAATGCCAATTTTTAATCTAAACCATTCATTTGTAAACTTTGGCTTGATGGAGAAGAAGAGTACAAACACTACGGAACGTGGTGTGGGTACAACAAACAGTGAAAAGATGCTATGTTGCACATGCATTCGGTAAGAAACTGTGTTGATCATGAGCGATTGGCAACTCGGGCTATGGCAGAATCAGTACATGGCACGATGGTGTATCTTTTTTTGGGATGATACAATGATCATATCATAAGCGTGAGAATTGTTTTTGTGAGAGCCCGGTACTAGTGGTTGGAAATATGGTCGTTATTGTGCAAAATCTTTTTTCGACGAGGGTATCTATAGCATAATGCAAGTATATTCTTGTCTCGTACGGTTGTTGTTGCTCCATACGGAAAATTAGCATGTCTCTCGTCCTGCTGCCGATCAACGATTGAGAGGAGAAGGTGCTAGCCGCTGGTAACATATTTTATATCATTACAGAATGAAGGTTCTTTAAATCTCAATTTCTAAATACATTTCAAATGAAATATGCAATCACTAGGCGTCGCACCCAGCATATAAATCCCAATTTCTACCATCTTTTAGTTTTCCCTTCCATATTGATCATTTTTTGAATAGATATAAAATGAAATATAAATCAAACTTATAACCCACATAAATCTTGGACCAAAAGAAGACCCTAATCGAATCGAGACGAGATCGACATCCCTCTCCACTTGCTCACATAATTGACTCAGCAGTCTCTTATTGTCCAAACAGAAGGAAAAAGGGAAAGGTAAAATGCAGCGGTACCACAAGTGCTAAGTGAAAAGAAATGACCACACACACAAACCCAATAACATAAACAACACAAAAGCATAGACACTGGCCCGTCTGATATTACTCTATGAGAGATAAAAGCTACGAAACATAACTAAGTCTTGGATTTGTTGCGACATTTACAAGCCTTAGACATGATCTCTATATTCTAATACTGGCGCTCGCACCTTTTCCTGGGATTTTTCCAGGATTTTCCGGCGCTACGCATTAAGTGGTAGGCGACGTCCCCGTCGACAGCGAGACGCCTATGGTGACTTCGTGAACTTCAATATTTGCCGGTCCAATCCTTCGGAGGTGCTCATAGGGGTAGGGTTTGCGTACGTTTGTTCATAGGGGTAGGTGTGCGTACGTATTGGGCGTCTGCGTGTATAATTAAAAAAAATAGAGTGCTATGCAACCTTTTCCTATAGGTTCACCCCAAATGACGAGGAGTAAGGGTTATATATATAGCTCATCCACCGGAATATCTTAATTTGGAACATTAATTCTTTTTATGCTTAGAATATTTTATTTATTTGAAGCAATATTTTCTCGTGAAGCAGGAGTATCTTTTAAAAATACATATTAAGAAACAAATCAAGTATATTTCTAGAACCTTCTATTTTTATTAGTAAGTGTTATCCGTCCACAGATTTTTTTAGGGGTCAATTATGTCAGATTTTTTTTATACATGCAAGCCAAAATAGATAGTTGTAGCACAATTAAAATATGACAGATTTAGTAAAAAAAACTATCAACAATAAAGAGATTTTTTTAACGAAGATGGAACAATAGTTTTTGAAGCCAGAACATTTGTCAATTGTTAACTATATACTAAAACTAAAATCGAATAGGACAAGAATGGGAAAGCCTCGCAAATTGCAAGCACCAGACCAGAACGGCACAGCTTACGTACCTGCTCCCTCCGTTTCAAACTATAAGTTATTCCAAAGATCTTGGAGAGTCAAAGTTTTTCACCAAATTTATATGATAGGATAATAACATTTGTAATTTCAACAAAGTACCATTAGATTTATTATTACTTATATTTTCATTGTATACATATTTGATATCATAAATCATTGTAGTTTTCTCTAAAAGTTTTAGTCAAACTTTAAAAGCTTTGACTCTCCAAGATTCTTGGAGTGACTTACAATTTGGAACGGAGGGAGTAGTACTGTACGTCTGGTGAGTACTAGTGACACAGATGCCTAGGACACTAGCCTAGGCAGCACTAGTTTCCGGCGCCGACCTTGCGAGACGCAGCACCCGGCCGAGGCTTGGCGTTGCTGGCGATGGCCACAGCGGCCGGAGCTGGGACCGCGTCCACGGCCATCCAGGGGCCGGCACTGCAGCATTCGGGCTTGCCGTCGCAGCAGTCGATGCGGCAGCACGGGGTCGGCAGGATCTGAGCCTCGGCCGCGCCCAGCACCAGCAGCGTCAGCGCGAGGGCGGCGACGATCTTGCGGCCCATGCCCATCGGCGTCTGATCGTCCCGTTCCCGCCCTTGTTGCCTACGGAGTAGCTACTAGCTAGCTGGTTGCAGTTTTGCGCGACGGGAACCCGTGAACCGGCAGCTTTTTCTGGAATCTGGATGCGTGTGATGTGCTGTGTTCGGCGGCTTCTGTTCTTGGGCGCTCTATTTGTAGGCTGGGACGCTGGAGGTGGAGGGGCTGAGGATGTGCACTGCATGTCAAATGACTGGGTGAAGTGAATTCGTCCTCAATTTTTCCCCTCTGCTCCTTACACTACAACTGTACATGGAGTGCCACTGCACAAGCCATTTAGGCCAGCAATGAACATGTCATCATCAAGCAAGCCATATAAACTATCAGCCGAACAGCAAGTAAATAAAAAGCTGTCATATCTCCACTATATTGCTGACTCGTGATATGTCTTCTCAAATTAACCGCTGCCAAAAGCGAACGGGTTCACGTTGTAGCCAGCATATTGGAGGCAAGCTAGGCTCCTACGATTCTTTCTGGGAAATGTGATGATGAGATGATAAACAAGGGGGCGTAACCGTCTCGCTGGGTAACAGTAACACACATGGGCTTGCCCTGCTCTTTGCAGCAAGGAGACCTGCATCTGGCTCTGCTGCACTGCAATCTTACATCACGAACGTGTAGATGCAGATGGCTACTGCTACAAGCTTTACCGTTCGCGAACATGAGAAGGTGCAGATGGGCTAGCCAGCTGCCGTATGGTTCAGGTTGACAACAATGGCAATGCTAAAATTTCAGACCAAGTCTTCAGAAGAGTTTCAGGATACAGCCTTGTTCGCAACAGAGTTCACTTACTGTCGCTTAAGGATGATGTGCCAAAAAAACAAACAAACAAAACACATTCATACTCGGAAAATGTTAACTTGACCGCAAATTTATCTTTTCCATCCATTGATAATAAGACTTGTAACCATTCTATTACACCAGAGAGAACCTGAGACTAGATTTCCAGTTGTGCAAAACATTTGGAAAAACCTATCTCGCCCTCTCCTGCTGTAAGTAGCAGAGTCCAATGGATCTAACACGGAATTGTAATGGTAGATTAAACGACCGAAACCTAACGCACTATTGGGTTGGTTTTTCTAACAAATAGAAACCAACCCTGTGCTTTCCTGCTAAAAAATAACACTCTCCTGTTTTTGATCGATCAGCTGACCGAAACCAAGAAGCAGATTCTGAATTTCCTATCCACTCTCGCCGGCCAGCCCGGAGACAGATAGATCAGTGGCCGCCGCCCGCCATGACGGTGGCGTTGGACACGCCTCTCGTCTTTGGGAGGAAGACGAGCGCCAGGACCGCGCAGATGAGGGCGGAGACGCCGCCGATGCCCAAGGCCGGGGTGTTCCCTTTGTTGAAGGCGCCGTCGATGGGACCTGCGCTGAGCGCGATCACCAGCTGTGGGAGCACGATGGCAATGTTGAGGACGCCGATGGTGAGACCTTGCCCGCCGCCCTCCTCAGTGGCAACCTCAGAAATCACGGCCCAAGGCACACTGTACAGCACCTGCGTGTGCATGCAACAATTCCACAATTAAGCAATGCAAGCTGCACGAAAATAGCTATCTAGAAACCAATCCAATGCAAAACAAAACAAAATAAGCAGAATGCGCGTCTAACTTACGGCCTGAGGGATGCCGATGAGGGCGAAGATGGCGAGTGCGCCGCTCTTGAACTTGTGTTCGGGGCCGATGGAGAGGGATGCAGCGAGCGAAGGCCTGTAGCCCTTCATGGAGACCATGCCGAGGACGACCATGGCCGTCATGAGGGCGAACACCATGAGGTTGCTGATGGACCAGACGACCCGGGACGTGAGCTTCCGGCACAGCTTGGGGATGAGGAAGGAGGTGACGCCCAGCAAGATGGAGCAGTAGAGGAGGCCCATGGCGCCCTCGCGGACGCCCGCGTCGTACAGGTCCGCCTTGCCGCCCGCGCCCTGCGGCTCGCCATGGAAGATCTCCCTCCCCATCCAGTCCGTGTTGTACTGGATGAACGGGAACCACGACAGCTGCAATGATCGACAAAGACACCCAAGTCGGATCGCGTCAATGATATGATATGATATGATGAGCGAGCGGTGTGCTGCGGCGCGGCGCGCGTACGTACCCAGGTGACGGCCGTGATGGCGAGCACGCTGAACATGGCAGGGGGAAGGTTCTTGAGGCTCTTGAAGAGATCGACGAACGCAGAGCATGCGCCGCGGCCGGAGTCTTCGAGGTTGTCCTTGTCGAGCTTCTCCTCGCCGGCGAGCCACAAGGTGACCGACAAGGTGATTATAATGAGGATCTGACCAACAATGTATCGATCAAAATCTCAGTGCAACAAGAGACGAATGAAGCAACAACATCAACGGTGCCTGCCAAGTTCGTTACTCACCACCGCAGTGAAGAAGGCGCCCTTGAGGTTGGCGCAGGCGTCGCAGCACGCCGCTGTCTTGAGCCAAGGGAACCACCTGATGGATATGGATCAACCAGCAATGTCAGTCAACAACAGATCAGTGGACGATCTCAACGAGTAAACGCTTCAAAACAAAAGAGCATGAAAGGCTCTGAGGACAAGATCGAATCAAGCAGGATTCGTACTCGTGCCATCTCCCGTTGGCGCCGGCCAAGTATCCGAGCACGCTGCCGAGAGCCATCCACAGGGAGAAGATGGCCTGGCCAACGTTGGGTCCGTGCTGTCCAGCTGCTCCAAGTAAACAAACAAACAAACAAGCAAGCAAACGTTAGCATCACCATCACTAAATCCTGCGCTAGCTAGCTGCGTCAGTGCGTGCGTGTATGTGATCGAATTCAAAAAACAGATCGAAACCACCAGCGGATCGGAGACACTACTCACCAGCCAGGTCGGCCATCATCGCACGCGCCGGCCCCTGGACGGTGTTGTTGGCGAAGTCGAGGAACCAGAAGCCGACAATGTAGACGGCGGCGGCGTACCAGCGGGAGCCGGTGAAGGTGCTGCAGTGCTCCTTGGTGTCGCCGAGATGACGCCCGATGTCCGCCGAGAAGCCGATCATCATCACCTTGCAAGCACCAGCATCGATCATCAGTTACAAAAATACGAGGGAAGAATCTCTCTCTGTTGCCGTTATGCAGTAGAAACACAGGTACTAGAAATCAAAGGAATCGCAACGGGAAGGAAAGTGTGATGTGTGCTTACAGAGAGGCAGATGATGATGCAACCAGCGAGGATGAAGGGCCTCCTCCGTCCCATCCTCGACGTGCACCGGTCGCTGTAGTAGCCGACGATGGGTTGCACCTGCCAACGGAAATCAATTCGAGTAATGGCCACATTAATCGGCGGTTGGCCTCGGAAAAGGAGGTGGAAGATGACTGGATATGCGTATGGAAACGGATCTTGGTAGTAATTATCTTATCTTAATCTCTTGAAAATAAATCTTGGTAATTATCTATTGAAAAATGAATCTTGGAAATTAAAAACTCAAAATTAATGCTTGGCCATAAAGATGGAAATAAATCTTAGGTGATCAGTTTCATAAACTGCACAGATTTATTTGACAAAATTTAACAATCTTTGTATTTATCCAAATCCAAATAGTAGTAAGACGTAAGATCAGAATCACATATATAGGAGGTAAAATAATGCACGTACCACAAATCCGGCGATAGGTCCGCAGATCCACGTCAGAGACACGTAGCTGTGCGAGATCCCAAGAGTCTGTGCGGCGTTCATATCAAACATCGATCAGGCCATGAAAAACCATCAGAGAAAACCAAACATGTATGAACAGACACCAAAGAACAGCACAAAAAGAGGACAATGGAATGGACATGAGTTGCTGTACTACCTGAGAATAGGGCGAGAGGAGGGAGAGCTGCAGCGCCCAGCCGTACTGGATGCCGCCGGAGACCATGCAGGCCAAGAAGAGCCGGAGGATGCTAATCGCCGGCTTCTTGCCCGCATTCACGCCATTGCCGTCGCCATTCTTCTCGCCGCCGGCGCCGGCGACGACGCCGCGCTCCAGGTTCATGCTGGCCCACTCCAGGCGCTGCTTGTTGCTGGCGTCCTCCTTGCCGTCGCCGTCCATGGCTGCTGCGCGGCGGCGGACGAAACGAAACTAGCGCGCGGATTGGTCGCAGGAGAAAAAGGGGGGGAGAGAGGACGATAGGGACAGGCAAATGATCACGGTCACGGACGGGAGATGGCGAGAGCAAGTGCGGGGCGCCGGGGGTTTTCAAGGCCGGGGACGCGGATGGCCGGCGCGTGTGGTTGATGGCGGGTGGCCCACCCGCAGTGAGACAGGGGGATGAAGGTTTTATCCGTTTGGGAAGGTTATCCCCGTCCTTAATCTGTTTCTTGGTAAGGGGTTTTGCCATGCTGGAAGGGATTAATGGCGGTT